>DWPV01005362.1:0-12528 GCA_018251915.1 Urbanus proteus proteus
ATTTAAATTATTTTTTACTTTTTTGTGACTAGGAAGTCGGTTTTATTTTTTTGTTATTTAACCTATTATACTCTAAGGGATACAATACCTTTGCCTCAATGATTTATATGACTAGTATATTAGAAATCGGTAATTCACTTGTGTTGAAGGATTGTGTAGTGAAAATAAACCCACGTACCTGCAAGTTTCAGAAAGGTTAGCAATGATTTTAATTTTTAATTATTTGAAAAGTAAGGATATATATTCATACAGTTTCGAAATATTTTCATCTGATCAGAGAATCGTCATCAATTCATTGGTACAAAGCCAAACCACGCAACAAGTGATAACGCAATCGTATTACTCATATGTTTGCAGCAAGCGTTATCGAGTGCTTATTAAGCCTGCGATTATTATGGAAATGCCACGTGGACATAAAATTATGCAAATTTTAATTTTTGATAATACAAGAAACTTTCAGCTTTTAATGATATCTTCGGTTAATTACAAAAGTCCAATAAATCACATACTTATAGTAAAACTAACTGAACCCCGCGGTTTCACCCGCGTTAAAAAAGTAAGAAGGAATACTTATCTAGACAAAGGTAACATTCCGCGCTTCCGCGAGGGAGCCCGCTAGCGCGTGGCGCGCGCGTTAATGACTTTTTCGAAAATTAAAGTATGTATGCCTATGTTACGCCTTAGAACTCCAGCTATTTGCCAGTGAAAGTCCCGTCAAAATCGGTCTAGCCGTTTAGAAGATTAGCTCAGCCAAACAGACAGACAGACATTTTTTTTTTTAATTGCATTTTCGTTATAGGCATCGTGTATAGTTTCATATGCATTGAGTAAAAAAACGTTATTTTGAAATCACAAACAGACACTTCCATTTTATTTATTTGTATAGATGGAAATTAATTTTGTAAAATCAAAATACCTGGTCACAAACGACGTAAATTTTGATATAATTATTTAAAATATACAAATTAAATGATAATATATGCAGTAGAATTAATTACATAACAAGCAAACGAGTCCGTTCGTTATTCGATTTGAGTCAATTATTTAATTTGTCAACCGCAATGCAGACAACAGGAGATATTTATTTGCATTTATCGTTCTTTTACAATTGTATTGATTGTTTACGACGTTTAATAGGGGATGGCTAAATATAATTATGTATATTTAGTAATAGATTGATAGCATTTGATAATGTTAGTGTTAAATAGTTGTTGTGTAGTGTCATAAAATATCACGATTCTTCTTAATCGGGAATATCACTAGAGAGGAAATGTAAAATAACCTTTTTGTTCTTGCATGTCCTTCAACCCTTTGGGATCCATTGCGCACTTATCCTCGTTTCGTTTTTTACCGGACCTGGCATGCAAGTTGGCGATAATTATGATCGAAATATGAGTTCATGCACAGGAATAGGATGTCATGACATCATCGGAAAGAAAGAGGTGCCATTCAAAACCAAAACCTTTATCCAGGAGAATCTTACGAACTAACCAGTGTGCACAGTGCACAGTAGACATCACACGTCAGAAATTCATCGCTATCACTGCACTAAACAGCCTATTGTGCAATAATTTAATCAGTTGATACGCCAACCAATATGCTACTGGACGCTATCGCTGTTCAAACATTCAACTTCAATACAGATACGCTCGAACGTCGAGCTTTTATCGTTACGCTTGTTGTCGTGGCACTATGTTTGCTTCGACAGGGGACTGAAACGTCTATATATCGAGAATCGATGAATTAATTTGAATACAAAGGTAGAAAAGTCGCGGTAACGCTGGATTGTACGTCAGAAAATAATGTTTAAGAAAGTTTGACGCAAATATAATTTGACGACACGCCGTTAACACGCCGGACCGCTAATTCGAAGGTCCTGGGTTCGATTCCCAGCGAGGCAGAAATTTGAATGATGAGTTTAGCTTGTCTTGTGTGTTGTCCATGGCACCCACGACACAGGAAAAAATCCTAATGTGGGGCTATGAGTGTGAAAAGTTATTTATTTATTTATTAATGGTTAGCAGTCACTTTACTGATCTAATACACAGTACCAGGTCCAATCTTCGGTCAGTCCGATATCTGAATGGTAAGCTTAATGTTCTATCTACCTATCTGTTCTAGGTCTAAGTATTTATATGTGTGTAGGGAAAAATCCTACTCCGTTTTTTTTTCAGATAAACGGATACCAATGAGTTTCCGTAAGTTCTTAATTATAGGACGACCATGTTATTGTATAATTGCTTAAATTCTCGTAATTTTTTGCAATATGTACTCCCGTATGTAAATAATTAAGTAACACCGTCAATATTTAATTAACGAAACATTTAATTACACTCTGAATGACAGATTTGCTAATCACCATTAAAATTTTGTCACGAATACGCACAAACAACGAAACATAAATTATGGACGGCTCCACAATTTCGGACCGCGTCTTATTAGCAAAGCTCTCACAATGCTCAATTATTTACCATTCCTTCTGTTTGTGGCAGACGTCATTGTGCGTTGTAAAGCCTGTTTGAATAGGGAACCCTAAACCCATTTAGAATTTAGCACAATCGGACCGCGATCGTGGCAAATATTTGCGTTGCTTGACAAATACAAAGTAACAATACGGTTATAACACCGCCCGCTGTAATTAAATTCTGATAGAAATTACTATCAGCTTGAACTGTTTAAGGCAATTGTAAGGTTCTATATGAGTTTCTTCTAGCTTTAACATATTTCAGTAATTTATAATTCTTAGCGTCTTCAAGTTATAATCTTCCAGAAACTGTTTCTCCAAGTAAGTAGTAGGGAAATAATCAAAAGAGTAATTTCTAGATGTAATAGTATGTAACTATGTACGTATGATGTAATAGTATTGTTACTGATGCTATCACTTACAATACTCTCGGCACATTACAAAATATACATATTTCTCACGAAAAAATAACACGTAGAACATGTTTCTGGGACGAATTCACATGCTATTTCTTTCACTTGTTATCAATATTTGTTATGTTGTAAAAATATTGTAATCCTATAATCCTAATTATTATAAATGCGTTTATTTGTTTGTTTGTAACGCCTTCACGCCTTAACTATTCAACCGATCGTCATGAAATTTTGCACACACATTGCCAGGGGTCTGGAAAAGGACATAGGACAAAGGTTATACTACTCCCGAGGGAAAGAAAAGTAGCTTTTATACCTCCAATGTACCTACTTTTATACCTACGGCCTCTTTGTGCGAATGTACACATGAGCGCGAGGGAAGCTGCGGGTAAATACTAGTGTTATATAAAGGAATATAGTTACTTCAATAACTACTTTTTACAATAGAATTCTTATACGAAACAAAACGGTCTCGTCCGAGTTTTACAGACGTTAAACAAATAGACGTCAAACAAAGATCAAGTATTAATAGTAGAAGTGTTCCACTTTAAGCAACAAGTGTTATCTTTGGCTCACGACAAATTATCCTTTAAGCTTTTTTATGTAAGTAACGTCTTCATGTGAGTTTATTTACACATAGTTCTGACTGGGGATACGTTTTATGTAGAAGTAATCGTTATTGCGTTTGCAGTATTTAAAGACAAGATAATTTTTACAGGTATTCATTAAGATCCAATACCAGATAACCAGATTTAAATTCTTCTATAATCTAGCCATTACAAAGTTTCCCGATGATTTGTGAATTTTTTTTATTTATTTTAGGCACGTTATAAGCTAAGTATGTTAATTTGGTAACAGAATCATTTCGGTTCGGCGGTTCGACTCTGGGGCATAATCTATACTTACCTATTTCTGTACTAACAATGGTGTTAATCATTGCTGTGCTCGATGCTACGTAATTTGAAGCGTTTTACAAAAAATGTTTTACGTTCCCACAAAATTTCCATTATTTAATTAGTAGGTATCTACCAGTATGTAATACATTCACTAGTAGCCCCATAATTAATATACTTTATGGCATATTTGTGGCATTTATAGTTTATGATCATTATTACAAAGAGCATTTTATAATCGCAAGGTGTAAAGCTATAAAAATCATATAAGTATTTTTTATGGTGAATTCGAGAACCTCTTCCTTTTACGATTCTCTTTTATTAGTTTTGGATATTTTAGTATTAGGTATTATTTTTTTCCGCAATACTCGTAGCTCCATAAAAATATAATATCTTAACAAAATTGATTTTTGGTTCCATAGAATCACCCGTTCGGACAGTTTGGATCTACAGGGTCAGAAGTTTTTGATGTGCAATGATATCTAGCGTATAAGTACTCACGTATTTGTCCCGACCGCATCCAATCTTCTGCAAAATGTAAGTCGTAACTTACCTCAGCTATAAGATATTACTATTTTTATGATCTCTCCAGAATAAAATATGCTTTCAATATTATTTACGTGGTCTGCGAAGTAATACAAATATGTGGGAGCAAATGTTTTTGGTGTTACATCTGGTGAAACCCAGGGCGTATCGATATATAAATTTGACGCAAGAAGGTCTGATCTCTGGCAAGCATATTTTATTTTGTCATTCAGATGAAAGTTATCATTGCTGGGTCTAGGGCCCAGACTTTAGGCGTCTTTGTATGTTTTCATGGCTCTTAGACATTATGCAAATCATATTGTGGGACTACTAAATATGTAAAATACGTTATTGAATTCCGAACTGTTTTTGTTTTTTTTTGATTCACTTCGATAAAATACTGTAGGTACCTACCACATCTGGGCAGAGATCATTTCGTCTTAGATTAAAAACGTTTTACATTAAAACAAATATTAAAACGAGTATGTTTTATAAATACTGTGTTTCAAACATTATTTCTTCACTAAAATGCATTATCACAGAATAATGTGAATAAGTATTTTCAAACGCCAACTACGATTTACAACGTTCCTTTGAATATTCAAATCGTGTGTCCAATTCTCGTTTTGCTAATAAGTTGAATGCTTCTGGCTACAATAGAAAATATTCGATATTTTTGGCAACGCGTCTGATGTCTAACCGCCGGCCGTTACTAAATTTAATTGATGATATTGGTTGTCTACGTGAGAAAGTTGGCAACAGTTCACTGACTCTAGGTTCAGATTGATCTTATACACACAAAATTCACGATTGACGAGTAACTATACATTAGCGACGAAGTATTAAATAACATGGTAAATAGTTAATATTTACATTATTTTTGTTTTATGGTGACCCATATTAATACATTGACTTGAAAGTTTAAGCCTTGCAGGAACAACACTGTTTGAGCTTATATTAACACTATTTATCAATTATATAAGATCTCTTTTGTCGAGACAATGACTCATAAGTAACCTTGAATCCGATAAATGAGTCTGTCTGATAGCAAATTCTTATTTACAATTTATGAATCTTGAAATGATACTAAATAATTGTAATAGCGATGTGGCGACTTCGCGCTACTCTTCAAGAAATGGCGCCACTATTATTTCTGAATCACGCTATTGATGTATTCTCAATAACTTGCATAATGCAAAGCTCCGACTGTTGGAGCACGGCCGCTTCTCAGGTATGACCACCTAGCCTTTTTTATAACATGTGAGTAGCAAACGAGCATGCAGTCCACCTGATAGTAAGTGGCCACTGCCGCACATGGACATTTGTAATCAACCATAGATATGATCACGGTCATACCTGGGGTTGCCAACAAGTGTGTTGCTACCCCTGAGGACAGAGATGGAACGCCTCGCATAAGTCTGTCTCCCTGACCACACCCTTCAACCCTTCAAGCCAGAACATAGCTGTTTTAAGGCAGAAATAGATGTGGCGGTGGTGCCGCCGGAGTCGAACTACATGAGGTTCTACCACCTTCAAAGGCCTGACGGGAGATCTCCATTTTTCAAAGAAAAATCAAAGATATAGGTACCTAGCAACCTTTATCAGAAACAACAGCATCTTTTGGTTAAATCCATAGTATATAAATCAAGTAAAAATTTAAATAAACCGTGTGGTTAGTGCTTTAACAATTGTTTTATATATAGTTTACATACTTCACATTGTCCTAAGTTCTATCCCGGGATTGGAACTAATCTACCGGATCCCGCGCACCTAATGTCTTCTCGTGGCTCTAAATCTAATAAAGTTACGCAACCGCTTAATCCAGGCAAAGCCATCTTGAGAAACTAGACTGAGTTAACTAGATACTGCACTAAATATATGTATAAGTTAAAGTCGCTAAGAATATGTTAATTCGAGTTTGTGTGGACAGTTTTCTGGTTAGCTGCGGAGTCACATTTTAGGAATAATAAATGGCCAAGCGCACGACGGACTGGCACATGAAGGGTTCCGTAGCACAAAATGTTCATTGTTTAGTATTTGCTGTTATAGCAGACTTAACACCTACACTTTATAACAAAGCAAATTGTCTATCTATCACGGTTTAAGGTGTAGTTTTCTGTAACAGACGGACAACGGATAGACAGCGGATGCTTAGTTCTATTTTTACCTTTGAGTACGGTATCCTAAGAAGTAAGTTAACTTAATTTAGTTTTAACGAAATCCCTATTAGTTAATGATCATACACCATAGGAATATTTGAATTATTAGTCACATATATTGTTATGATGATTCTTAGATGTGAAACCATAGGCGGAAAATTTTAATGAGCATTTTCGCGCTTCAGGGCATGCGTTGAACAGATAGTTAAAATTATCTTGGTATAAGATAAATGGTAAATGGATGTTGGTAGTCTTCAAACCTACCAATGGGCTTGACTGTTAATTAAAAATGTATATGATAGGATTTATAATGGAAAATCGTAAAGGCCCCAAATAAATCTTAGACATTACCTATATAAAGGCTAGATATTATAAATATTACACAGATCTGTGTATAATATGTATGTCGCATATCTCATACTGAATTGAAGTACTAAGTATTTTGCCTATACTCGCATGCATATGATATGGCGAAGAATGCGAAGATATTACTCTATTGCTATATTGGGTCCTTACTATATTGGAACTTGCTATATTGAAACGCGCATAGCTCTGCAGATTGCGTAGATCTCAACCGATCTACTAAGTTTAGCAACTTTGGGCGCGGTCGGTAGGTGGATGGGTAACCGCTAGTGGCAAAAATTTCATGCACGTTTATGTATATGCTTGTGGCCTTATGGGCGGTTTGAAAACATTCGACATGGGTTGGCCACTAACCCGTATCCCCTCCACCAACACGCATTGGACCAGCGTGGTGGAGTATACTCCAAGCCTCTCTCAGTTGTGGGAGAAGACTCGTGCCCAGCAGTGTGATATAAAAAAGGTTACGGCACGGCATACTTACTATGTAGGTACATGCCTATTTTCTAAGCCAACATAGTATTAAAGTATAACTCACTTTCTCCACATTTATGAACGTTGGAGATATTTATTTCGTTGTAGAAAATATTGCACCTGGACAGAGAAATAGTCCTTTACATTTAGTGGTAATAATAAATTTACCTTATTTACCTTGATTATTTTAACACCTGCTAAATATGTCAAGGTGTTAGAGTAATAGTAACAGTACACTGAACGGTGATACCAGAAATACAATTTACATTTTTCGTTTAGCTTTTAACTCAGAAATAGTTTTCAATGTCAACAATCAGTACTGACAGTAGAAAGATTTTTAATTGCACGGTTCATTTCAGCTGCTAGTGGGTCATAAGATTTTTATAGTTTTACAATGCCTCGTGTATATGATAAAAACTTAATTGGAAGCTTTGGTCTACTCTACATCCGAGAATGTACATTCCTTAAGAAGGTCATACTAGGTTTAAGAATCCTATTGATTGCTGTATTATTAATTTTGCGATAACACATTTTATATTTCACTTTTATTCATATATTAGCTTTTGCCCGCGACTTTTCACGCGTTAAATTACATATAAACCTGCCTCTTGAATTTCTCTATCTATTAAAAAACCGCATCAAAATTCGTTGCGTAGTTTTAAACATCTAAGCTAAATAGGGACAGACAGCGAAAAGCGACTTTGTTTTATACTATGCAGCGATGATAGTTACTACACTATCATATTTATATGCAAATGCATCGATTGCTGTAAGCAAGCGATTTAATGTGATACTATACAAATAACATATGAATAAGTTCCTCCAAGGGACTTCCTTTACGTAATCTTTCATTCTGTAACCTGTATTCCCACAGGAAACTTTCGTTTTCCGGATCACAAACGAGTAACCTACTACGGGTTAAGCTGCTTGTAATATTCATGAAATAGTTATTGCGGAACATAACATATTACCAGAATCTTAAAGCACTTAATATTGTTATCATGAGGCTTAAAATAAGTATGGTGGTTGAACCGTGGTCCATCCACATGGTCTTACCACCTTTGATAATTTCGTTTCACGTCTGTCTTTATTTTAATAAGTCCATATGAAGTCACTTAAGTACATGTATAATTACGGGACCATACAACCAATCTCAACTACATGTAAATATTAATGTGTATGTACCACATATTCTTTTATTCATATGACGTTATAACAAACCTATATTTTCTGTCAAATATACCTATACAATTATAAGTATTTCATTAAATAAAATACAATACAATCCCATAAAATATTTCCACCCGCGTAAAATCGAACACGGAAGCCCGTAAAAGTTGTATGCGAATGCATGTTGCAAACATAAAAGTTAAGTTTATGAAAATAGAACTATCGCAGGAAACGATAATTATGTCAACATAAACCGTTCAAATTTCCCTTATTAATACTAAAATTAAATTTGCAGTTTACGTGCATAGTTTAAACATATTTTATGTGAAATTGTAATGCCTTTGTATCATAAATTTGGATATTTATGTGTATGTTATATGAATTCTGAATTATGAATTGATATCACGAATAAAATCCACATTATCATCATAAAATATATTTTTTAAATTTAGTCTTTATTTTGTGAGAAAAAATATAAAAGTACGCAAATTTATTTGAATATAAATTAGATTGAAATTATATAAACCATAAACATTTAAACATTTTATATTTTAAATAAAAAATATTAGTTTTTAATAAAATATTGTGAAACGTAGCCATAATTATGACTGCGTGTGGACGGCTCGATTTGTTTAGACTACAAAACTCAATAAATAAGATCGTGTAGACACAAGCTTACCGGAATCCAATACAAACATTATTCTAACTTCGTAACTGTTTGGGACATCTCGATGAAACGAATACTTCCTAGACCTAAACTTCGTTATTGTCTGTATAAAACTTACGTCAGAAACTCAGGTAGTTTTCAACTTATTGTTAACAGACTATTTCATAAATAATTAGTTTAACACATTTTACTAATTTCCCATATTATGGATTAAAATCAAAAAGTGTATTGTTAGCCGAAAATTCAATAGACATTTCTACTTTATTTTATTTATTTCTGTCGATTATAAAGTTTTACGACGACTGAAATACAATCGAGCTGATTGGAATTCACGAACGAAAGTCAATTAAAACGCCGTTAACATTTCGGAACAAGAAAGTTTCATATTTGCTTTAGTGCGGAAATTTCCGAGAAAAGTGTCGAAAAAAAATTAATGAACGTATCCTGACCTGTTGATCAAACGGAACGCGTTTCCTTAGCACCGGCGCGATGCTACGAGCTTTCAACTTCTGGCATATTGCTGTTAGTTAATAACACGAGTAAACACAGTTATTTACATTTTATTGTCACTATCGAACACTTATAGTTCTTTCGTACCGTGAGCGAGAGACGCGCGCGTTCGTAGCGGTACGGCCGCCCAACTGACGGACTGGGCGGGAACGGTTTCCCACGTGGCTCGGATGCACGGCTGCGAGCTTGTTGCCGGGGTATGCCATGCTCATACAAATGCCACTCCGCTTTACTTCGCCTTATTTAAAACTAGCTTGCTGACTGGCTTCGCCCGCGCCGGATAATGTTAACGTTGCTCGGTTACGATTGTCCTTATGTAGGTAACTAGGTAACCGTTATTTTATCTTTACTTTCACACAATATTATTAATATATTCAATTAAATGAGAAATACAAAAAAGTAGGTATAAAGGAACAGATAGAAATTATTACCAAGATAATTATTACGCTCAGAATCATGTCTATAACATAGGAATGTTTTTAATCTGTGTTCTTAATTAATATTTTGAACAACAGAGGACACATAGTCTCTATAGCGATAGAAGATTTATAGCTTATTTTATAGCTTATATCTATTTTTTTATTACGAGTTGCCCAGCAGTGGAGTAGAATGAATGACGATGACAGTGTAGGTTCATCTTTAAAAAAAAATGTTATAAATGCAATGTTACAATAAGTACACCATTTCCGTTATAATTAAAAATCACCACTTTTGATTTAGTATGTAATCAAAAAGATAATAAATAGTAAAAAGCTTTTAACATTAAACTAACAATTATCATAAAATGTTATAGTGCCCATTAATAGAAGCAACTTTTCAGTGTTATTCTTCACTAAATACTCATTAACCACAACAAAGCGAAAGAGAAGAAATTGAATTGACAGAGATTTAAAATTGCAGAATTTACAATAACTGTCATTTATATTGATCTACTTTTTGTGGACGGTGATAAGTTAAAAGTTCTTTAATAAGTAGTTGGTTCTTTTAATTACCAACATGTTGTAAGTATTTATTATAAGAAAATGTTTTAGATGATATAGTTAACTAGCTTTTGCCCACGGTTTCGCACACCTTAAATTACATATAAACCTTTCTCTTGAATCACTCTATCGATTGAAAAAACGCATCAAAATCCATTGTGTAGCTTTAAAGATCTAAGCGAACATAGGGGCAGACAGAGAAAAGCGACTTAGTTTTATACGATGTAGTGATAGTAATAGTGAAGTTAGTCTATAAAGTTATAGTTAGTGGCTACTAAGATAATTAAGAAGATAAGAAAGAAAAGGGGCGTCCTAGGATAGGGGACCCCCTTTCTCATTTATCTTTTCTTAGATAAAAGGAAGGTAATGTAAAAGAAATAGCATAGATGGATAATCGTCTTTTCTTAAATTTAATTGAAGTTTGATTAAAGTTGCCTATTGAGACAAAAATAGACTTTACATATGCATTCTTAACGATATAGATTTTCTCATGATATTATTTACTTAATTCGGGGTTTTAAAATAATTTGTATACCCCGAATTAATCATTAAAAAAATATTAATTCTAATACCTTAGAGAAACCGAATATCCATGTCTGTTATTAAAAATCTTTTTCTAGGTATTCTAGAGAAGAGCCTGAAATGGAGCCTGCGGAGAAGGCGAAGTTGTTCCTAGTGGTACACTGGCGAGGAGTCGTGTGTATCGCCACCCCACTATTGGCCATAGCTGTCCTTTTACCACTACCAGCACAGGTCTACTCTTTAAAATCTTTATAATGTTTTATTCAACTAGCTAAATGTCCATCCTTTTAGTTCCTCTGCATAATTTTTACCTATTGTTACAAAGTGTCCAGAGGGGACCGAAAAAATTACTTCACTTTCTGTTCTGGGCTTGGATGTTTTCACACTTGTCTTCGGATATGCATGTCAACCACGAAATCGAATGTTAGACTTATTGTGCTTAGGATTTGCGCTCACTGGCGACACGGCACGGCATGTCTTCTTACGCGACGTATAAAAGTACTTAATAGTATAAAAATAAAATTAAAATTTTATTGATGGTAAATAATCGTACTCACCACGGTATGTTTGCCATCAGCATATATTATATGTTTATGCTGATGGCAAACATATGAAGACTCCTCTATCGTGCAATGCCACATGTGGGCATAGGGGCTTAAAATCAACCTGCTCAAAATTATATAGTAATTATATAGCTCAATTTACTTCCTAGGAACACCAATGGTGCGCGTACTGCGTTATCGTGATGGCAGTCTTCTGGGTGTCTGAATGTATACCCATAGCGATCACCTCTTTCATACCGATTGTCGTGTTTCCGATGGCCGGTGTGTTAAACACGTCTGAAACCTGCAAAGCCTATATAAACGTAAGTTTTATTACTAATTTTTAAAGGATCTTAAAGTGTTACAATTTTTATATCGAAAGATAATCACGGGATATAAGAATGTGCGAATTTATTGTTATAATAATTGTTAAATGGACATATGGACCTGCCTATGGTAGAAATTTTGCAGTTATTATAACTAATATTAAGACTAATAAAATGACTTTAATAAGATCCGGGATCATATTAAAAGCATTTTATTTGCCTAAGATCTCTTTCTCGCCTTAAAAATCGTTTAAAGCTAACTAAATCTTATTTGTTTTTCTTTTTGTTTTTTTTGTTTTAGGATACCATGTTGATGTTTGTAGGCAGTCTGATACTAGCATATGCTGTAGAACAATCCGGGTTGCATAAGCGCCTTGCTTATAGTACTATTCGGTCTATTGGCTATTCCCATGTTAAGTAAGTTATTTTTATCGGTATTTGAATGGTTACTGTATTAGTAGTAGTATTACGATTTCTTGAGTACTTTCTTAAGTACTTGGCCTACCTACTTAACGTAGGTAAA
>DWPV01005363.1:0-12526 GCA_018251915.1 Urbanus proteus proteus
TCCGATTTCCATTAAATGGGACCTAAGTTGGAGCAGGCCGCGTGCAATGATGTATGAATGAAGTCGATCGGTCGCGGGGTCGCGAAATACTCGCTGGAAATATACACGACGAATAGATAACCTCTCTTCCTTTGGGAAGTCGGTTAAAAATTAGAACTTTTAGATACACATTGAGTCCAAAGTAAACAATTTTTATTTATCCTTAAAAAACGTACATGTTTATTATTATTTATTATCCTTAAAATTCCAAATGTAAAAATTTATGCAATAAATTGTGTTTTTAGCCAGCATGACTTAAAATAATCATAAATAAAAATATGTAGAGTCGTATCCATATAATCATTTCCTGGGTAAATTTCGGGAACCACATGTCATTTCCTTTTGAGCCATATGCGGGGCAGGGCGGACGCTGATTTCAATGCTTAACAACGCTTATTATGTCTGCTCTGCGCCCGAAGGGGTATTCTGCGAGGAAACACCCGCACGCCGTGTGTTCCGAACAGCTTGATTGCAAAAAAATATATCGGCTTTGTTTAGGTACCCCTTGCTTATATACAACGGCAGATGAATGTTTTATATCATTATAGAAATCGTTATAGAGATATCTCTGTATTTTATTATATCGTTTTAATGTTAACCCTGCCTATAAATATTTCTAAGTGATTAGAAACATTTCCATCGATGAATAAAACAAGTATATTAAAGATAAATGGTATAAAATATTCCCAAATATCTTAATTAATGTTGTATTGCTAATACCTTTTAAACCTGGATAGAGTAGAACGGTAAACTATAGAAAATACTACGAAACGCACGAACCGTTCTTTATAAAAAAGTGATAATTTATATATGTTCTCGGGAAACATGGTCGATACATGCTAATTTTGCACATAAATATCTCATGTTTTAAATTAAGCAACAATAACAAGATAGCGTTATCGAATACAAGGAATGTTTGTATGAGTGACATAATCGTGGAACGATTTCTCAATAGTGACTCGGGTACATTGTATAAGTGAGGTATGGATGCGCGGATAGTATTGGTATAGTTTGCAAACAATGCCATTGTCACTGAATGAGTGGTTATCGCGTATCGATGTTGACTGACTTATGAGTTTATTCGACGCGTCGCAGCCGTCTTGTCTAACTAGTACCTCACTCGTGACAAGAATAAATCCCAATCTTTTCCACTCTTTCTACGCTTTATGGTATTTGCAATAGAAAATCCGTCTACGTGAAATGAAATATGTAATACCATCTTATATTATAATGTCTTGGCAAAATATCAAATAATAACAATTGGTATGCGTAGTCAATGTGGCAATTATGCAAGTATTTTGTAAGAACAATAGAAGACTAGAATAACACCATATTTAGATTCAATGTTAAAATCCATTATATGTATTGGTAATCATTTCTAAGTAGCTAAGCAGGATCTTGCTTTCGTTGTTAATACGCAAGGAAAATTGTACATAAGTCTAGTATACTTTTTCGTCAACTGTCATTGTCCCACAGCTGGGCACGGCTTCTCTCCCAGTATACGAGGCTTAGGCCATAGTACACTACGCTGGATAAGACCACATTGGTAGACTTAACACTTTGTCTTAAGAAGACTCAGGCGTGTAACTTCACAATATTTGTCCAACATAGAGTTATGTAGAGTTGGGGACCAAAATATTTTCCTCTTAATGCTGATTAAGTTTAAAAGTAAACGAGGCAGTCATTTGAGTTTCGTTTTAGGATACAAATAAATATAATAAGTGAAAAAAACTATTAATAAAGAATATTGAAAAAAATTAATACGTACTGACCTACAATAATAATGATAGATTAACCAAAACATATTTCGAGAGTACTTACTTAGAAAATACATATTTTTATTTTAACATGATAATTATATGTATTTTTAATTTATTTTTTTAATATTATAATTACAGTTACTTAACGTATCAATTACAAGATAGCTTTGTAATGTAGAAGATATACTCTTTTGCTTGCAAAAATTAAATTATTTAGCGTTTTGAAAACTACTCAAATGTTTTTTTCTTATTCTAGCTGGAAAGGAGAAGAAAATTTTCTCGCTGTCAGGAGATGGTGAACTGGCCATAAACTTGATGTCGCGCTTTGTCTATGCCCTTACTAATTCGTTTTGCCTTTTCATGTAATTAGTTGCGCAAGAGCAGCTTACGCATTGTGCTCTCTTTTAGTTTACAGTATGTCTTACACTTAATTATTCAGAGCGTATTTTTTCTTTGTTTTCAGCAACATGTGGTATGTTGGTGACAGTGAAGTTTGTCGTTTACGACGAAGTGAAACGCACATGAGACGGACAGGACACGGCGCATGCGCGAACATTAGCATGCGGCGACACGCGCACGCCGGAAGCCGCGCGCGGGAACGGCCGCGCGCCCGCGCACTTACATCCAAGATGGCGGCGCACTTACAATGAATCGATAATTAACGACGATAACCGATTTCATATTTCAAATCCATCGCGCCTTAATAAACAAGATGTGATGTAACCTGGACCATACTGGGAACCGATCGCGCCATCTGAATGCGAGCCCACGAGCATCCTTGAGCCCACCAAAAGGGTCTCACAAAACAGATCGGCATTATTATTAAGGAGCTGTCCGCTTCGATAGGTCGTTGGAAGTACCTTTGCGCGTGCTTGTTTTTTATTGTTGATTGTCTCGCTTCTTAGAATTAGCAATAATAATCATTATTGCCTGTGAACGCCACGATTGAATGAATCTTCGGCATACCATTCATTTGAATACTAAAATGTTCATGCTCTTATAATTCATTTTTAGTTGATATGTACTACAGTAGGTACAACAAGCTGTGTAACAAAATAAATACATATCAATAGATAAACGATAACTCACAATTTTGAGGATAGTGGTAGGTAAATGTTCGTGACATTATTAAATAAAAAAATGAGAATTTAAGATTATACGTTTCAAAACTTCACTCCAATTCATCATTGTCTGTAGGTACCTTTTGTATTAAACCGTTACCGACCAATGGTTTTATATAATTAGTGTCAAATACTTTTATTTATCGTTCACCGTTCGTTTGTGGTAAGAGTGGAAGTTATAGTCGAGTGCGTACAGTTTTTCTACCCCCAGTAACCAGTAACGCTTCACTGCGTTGCTGGTCTCCTGGTGAGCCGGCTACCGAGTGTCACGACAACCGCAACCTCTCTTTTTGTCATGGAATCGGTTTTATCATGATATAAAACTATAAAGTTGAACTCGAAGGTATCAAATCAACGATAATATTATTAGGCCTCTGATATTGTGCATACGATTATTTCACTAATGTTGTTTAACCCTTAATAAATCTTGAAATTAAATTTAAAAGTCGGTAGTTATGTAAAAATATTATATAGAAGGATATAATTATCAAATATGTACTGAAATTTTACTGCAAAAGGTCATAAATAAACAGGATTAAAAGCTCATTTATGTTACATGCTCAGTTAGTTTAATTTTCAATATTAACCCATTAAAGAACTCGTAAATTAGGTATATCTACAACTCTACAGAATATTAGAATTCTTTATTAAAAAACCACGATTTATTATTCCATTTACAAATAAGGGTAAAGCATAACTTGTATTTCCATATAATCAATGAAAATTCATTGAACACTGAACTTTTTGTGTTATTCAACAGCATGAACTTTCAGTAAAGATCCAATAGTAAGCGAGCGGAGTGTGACGTAGCAATCGTGACGTTGCGTGAGGCCGCTGACCCTTGTGGAGACAGGAGGCGATCATTCTGAGTGTTTTCAAACGTTTAAAAACGTCCACTAATCATTTGTTCTTTGCGAAAGACCTTTATGAATTAGTGAAACGGGAATTTCATGTCCTTGTGCCTTAATTGTGCAAGGTCCTTTACATTAACTTTTTATAATATGTATTCGCACTGTTATTTTGATGGACGAGCTAGTGTAGATATATGCGAGGGCAGCGCGTAGTAATTTATGTTTTTTTGTAAAGGTACAACCCTATTTCAAGTTTATTACAAAAGACGTCCTGCATGTAAGGACTACTTAAAATTATATATATCGAAATAGATATAAAATTGATCTTTGTTAATATGTCAAAAATGTAGATTAAGTCGTTCATATAGATTAAGTTTTGGTCTTGAAGTAAGTTAAAGTTAAAGTCTTCAAATTAAGTTGTAGGTTCTCTTACTAAATAGAGATTTAAATGACGGCAAATGAATTTATACCTTTACATTAATTACTTTGACTAAAGGAAGGATATTTCATCAGGAAGGTGTTTGATAAGTATATAGCGTAACACTAGTTTAAAATAATAACGTTTGATATCAATTTTGTATTAAACAAGATAAAAATTGTCTTTTAGGCGCTTCAACCGATCGGAATGAAACGTTTACATGTCAACAACACACCGGTATTAATTATTCATCACTAATTAGCTGTTTCGTACGCAGCGGTCGGCAGATCAGAGAGTTGCTGCCGGAAACAGGAAGAGGGCAATCAACATAGCTAAAAATATCACACATTTGGTGTTCATCCGGCGAGAGGACGCCGCGCTCCCAGGGCTGCTACAAGTCTGTCTCGTATACTGTATACATAACGCACCCTTTTTAACCCTTTAAGCACATCCTCTGGAAATATGCGTGTCTTTTAACACAGCTATGACTCAAAATGATTGGATGACTTTGCACATGTCTGGTATTTCATAGACCTTTTAATAAGCTTCACTTATGGATAGGTATTACTTGGCTTTAATGTATAGCGTACTTGTCAGACTAATTTAAAGTACATAATATCCTCCGCGCTGGTCATACGCGGGCCATACATGATTATAATTAGCAGAACAATTTCTATGATGTTTTTTTTTAACTTTTAACAGCCCAGTGTAGAGGTTTCACAAAGAAATGTGTATCAAAAAATATCACTATGTCTGGGATCGTTTTTGCGGAGATTGTTCTAATACTTATTGCTCGTAAAGCATTTTCATTTTTATTTTAACACCATACATAATTTAGGTATATACCGAGTTAAAAAAATAGGACTCGCCTCCAAATCATTTTTTATGTAGGTAGGTACAAAAAATCTACTTATATAGTTTAAGAGTACCTGCCTACCAACAAAAAAACCCAAAGTAATACCTATCTTTATGTAGTGGAAGCAGCAAATCAAACATACTAATATTACTAATCCGCTAATAATAAAGCAACAATTATTTTAATAGCTTATATTTCTTCTCCTGTACTAAAATAGCTAAACGAAGACCGTTAAAACATTTCCCTTTACGAGCGCCTATATTGAGTCTTGCACTAAAAAGACGAGTGTATCATGTAGAGGGATTGTGTCAGTCACAATTCCAATTTGCAACAATTGTCAAGTCAAGGAGCAGCAAACAGATACTTAACCTTGCTCTCCGATCCAGGCTAAGGCCTCCGCTAAACGAGTGGTCGTTAGCCATTTGATGATGGAAATATTGTTAGTGCATAACGAGACGTGAAATTCCAAATCCGTGGTAACTACCTACCTACCTATTAATATACCTACTAATACTTACATAATATAAAAATGTCACTTCAAAACAAGATTTAAATACAAATACAGACTTCACTAATACCTAATACTTATATGATATTAAAATGTCACTACAAAACAAGAGTCAAATATAAATATCACATCATCAGAATTTTCGGTATCTGGTAGGTAGACCGAGAATCGAACCCGGAACCCCCTACGTGTCAAAGAGAAGTGGTTACATACTGGTTTGCCAAGCGGATCGTGTTAATAGGTAATCAATGTCTTTTATTTATTTAAATCGGCTGAACATTGATTAATTATAAATGCCACAGTCATTTTGATGTACCTGCCCAGGTTGAATTTCCGGTCAAGCATAATTTAAATTTTTCTATCTGTTATGGACCGACATTTTTGAAAAACGTTTTAATTAATTAGGTATGTAACTTTAAGTTCCTAAATAAGTAGGGAGATTTAAACAGAGATTTATAAAAAGCCGTATTCTTGAATGCAACCCTATTTTAGGTAATCTTCCATATTGTAAATGCCTAGAGATATAAGAACTACTTGCCCCGTCTCAGCGGCTCTTCATTACATTTATTAATGTTCTCATTAATTGAAAACACACGCATCATATCTCCTTCCACGTATGAATGTCTGTACTGAAATATCTTGTCTTCAGTAATCATATCACCGAAGTAAATTTATTAAGTAAAGTAAGTAAATTTATTTGTTATTTTTAATGTACTCGTAAGATTTAAAATTAATTTTATCTATTGAAGTTCATCTTTTATAAGGTTTGTAGAGAAAAATTAACCATCACAATTTTAACCATAAAAAATGTCTATCAAATGAAACGTAATGGGCGCAACCAAAAGTACACATTCACACATAATTAGGTAGCTTATCGTTCTATTACAATTTGTAATAGTAAGTAACCGATAACATCGACCTTCCTATCGAAAAAAGTATTCAATATTTATCGTGATGTCATCGTAATAATTATTATTTATCGGGCGGTCAGTGCGACTGATATTACAATTCCTAACAAGTACGCGGCTAGTACTCGCCGGCACATAATTAGATAATTTCTATTATTTATATGCGGAGTTGATGCGTGCGTTGCGCATCGAAACGATACGGCTTCCTTCGGCGAGTAGTCTACGAAGAAATCCGTCGACGGGTTCCCGCTAAAGAGGATGTACGGCCCGCCACCAATCATTTAATTCACAAAAAGTTCCTGTCGTGACTCTTTCAAGCTTTTCCTGCAGGTGACGTCCACCGAGCACGCTTTACATTTCCTCTATGGTAATATTGATAAACGTGTCAGCGTACTAATAAGATACGGAATCGAGTTACGTTGTCGATACACGATGCGATGTATCGATACTGTTCTACTCTTGATTACACACTTATATGATGTGTGCGATCAGTATAACTCTCAAAGTTATGTGGTAATAACACCTTAAAAATACAAAATAAAATTAATTGCTTTTTTTCCTATTATTAAGGATACATTTTTCCACCATTATGTATATTTATTTTAACTTTTTTATCGTTTATTACTTTTTTATTTTATGCTAATTTATGTTAATGTACATATCAGTGAACATATTTTTATTCAAAATATGTCTCATAAATAACAGGTTTAAAGTAAGTAAAATAAGCATGTATAAGTAAGCAACACATGACAAAAACTTAAAAGATGAACATGAAAAAATAAAAGACGTCGTCTTTTAAAATAAATGTATTGAGAACAAATTTCGATTACAAACTAAATATTTTCTAAATAAAGATCTATTTAACTTACATCTATGAGAAAACACTAAAATTAAAAAAAAATATTGTAGGTTACATATTATAAGGGACATGTATTTTCACAGTTGAAAATTGTGTACATTGTGCCAAATTCATATAATAAATAACTTAAAACATAACAAGACATGAACATAATCGTAGAAAACATATTGTAATAATTCGTAGTGTGACTTATTCATCTATTTTCTACCTATAATTAATTGAAAGACCATTATTACTATAAAATAAAAGCAAATACACAATCTACAACAAAATGCACCATTGAGATTGTAAGTGTTTATAATATAATTAACGATACTTACGAAATAGTTATATTAATGTTACGTGAGGATTCCGAGTTAAAATACGCTACACAGTTGGACCTTAGAGGGGACTAGAAACTAATTGGTTAACATTTTTAAATTCATTAAAACATTGTTAATTTTATATTAACAGCGACATCTGTTGGTGAACAGTAAAAGCGTGTCGTAGCTAGCTTGTCACTTTCATTTTGCCCTAGGTTTAACGTTATTTTCGTGGAATATTACAAAGATCTTATAAATTAGCACATGCATTATTGACTTAAGTGATAATTGTGCGAAATGCATATGGGCAGTGCATTTTAGTTGTAAATTAGTAACAAATACTAATCGACGCTTCTGGATTCAAGGGCATAAATATTACGAGCGATGTAACAATTTTTACCTTCCGTAATTTAATTTATGCTAGTGTTTAAAATGGCATTATGTAGTAATGCAATTTACAACCTTTGACACCAGAAGGATCGAAATATGACATACTTGCTAAGATTTTTCAATGATCTTATTTCAATTGTCCTTATATTACGAAACATTTTTGAACGCACAACCAATGTAATCATGGCTGTACAACCAATTTTTGGACTTCAAATGGTCAGATAGACACATGCAATGGAGGCACTATGTACAAAGAGCTATAGGCTGCCATTCTCAAGTTATATTCCTAATTACTTCCCAATTTAAATTCTATACCAAAACACCCAATACAAACCTTAGAAGCCTTGCCTTTCACTCTTCTTAAATCACAGTTTTCAAAATTCTTCATTTTCCTTTTTAAAATGCATACAAGTATTCCATGCTCGTAAGACAGCTTATAAGATTATCCTTGTATAAGATATTAAAATACGCATGGACGTCATTTTAAGGAAGTTCACAAGCAAACTATAACTATAATATTTAATTCATATTATCACAAGGGAATTTTTATTCCGTTTAAATTTTACATAGAATTGATTCTAATTATGATATGATATTGTTAATGTGATCAATGTATAATAGTAAACTAAACGATAAATTATTTTAAAAACTGAGCACTTCCATTGCAATATACGCGGTGTGGCAACACATCTGCAGTGTAATCTGAGAAGTCAAAACCATAGAGATATTATACTTAGAGCAGCAGATCCATAGGCAGGCCTCTCAGTGCGAGTGTCAAACAATTAATAATAGAAGGAAGATTGACAAACCTACACTTATCTCTGTCTAATCACTTTATCAGAGTAGGTAGCCTCATTTGCATTATCTTTTTTCGATTAACATTTTTTGAACTGGCCCTCTTTCTCTGAGTATTATATCTCTATGGTCAGGAACGGCCTTTTCATAGAGAAATGTTAGTGTTACCACACTCAGTACCACCCAATTTCCCTATAATATTGTAATAACCAAATATAAGACAAGTTTAGTATATTATGACGTATGAACTACCTACCTACGACATACAATGATTTTGTGCAAAAATTTATTTGATACAAGGTGTAATAGTAAGACTTAAATCGATATCTAATTGCGATATAGAAAATCTTTTTGAGTTGAAAACTACTTTACAAAACCAGACGATGATGACTTTAGAAAACTTTTCGACATAATTGACAATAGGATGGGGTATGTAAAATATTTATACATAGTATCATACATATAGATTATAGAGATAAGGAAAAGGTTCATTCATATACTCCCAGAACATGTTAATCTAAACCACAAGTATATAAACAAAACATAACACTTACAATGTATTAGACATAAGTAAACGTTGACTAGATTTTATTACCATATAACTTCTAATTTTTCCTACTCTTAAACAAACACGGTAGTCTTGGTAGGAATGTTTAATTTGTAATTAATAAAAATTGTTTAAAACACTCTGATTCACATGGAAATTGGGATTGAAGAAAAAGTTGCAACATTATTCAGAGAAAAATCTCAGAGGGTAAAATACTTTCGATCATCTAAAAATGCATTCTTAAAAGAACCAGTGGTTAATTTGATTTAAATGCGATTTTGTGAAGACAAGTTACATTTAGACGTAGAAAAGCCTCACACGAGAAGTTGTGATCAGCAAATCACCATCAAAGAATTTCGTCTCAATCACCACATTGCCACTGAAAAGGAAAAACCACAACTGATTAAATTGACCCTTTCATTGACCTATTCAACCATATTATAAGTACACATATTTTCATACAATTATAATATTTATTTATAAGTAAAAATTTCAATTATTGACCAGAGAGAGAGAGTTGAGGTTGCCCAAGATGCCTGGGCTCGAACCTTGGGCTAAACGAGAGGTCAACATTGATCACCACTGCTTTAAACAGCATACAATATTGATTATGCTACGTATAGTTGATACATACATTCAAACAGTGGTAGAACTCTATGTAGTCCGACTCCGCCGGCATCACCTTCACACCTATTTCTGCCTTATAATAGCAGTGTTAAGCACTGCTATGTTCTGGTCTGAAGGGTATGGTTCGGGAGATATACTTATCCAGAAGATCCAGCTCAGTCCTCAGGGGTAGCAACGCATTTGTGGTCAACCTCAGGTAGGACCTTAATCTTATCTGGGGTTGACAGACGTCCATGGACAGCAGTTGCCACTTAACTTCAGGTGGACTGCATGCTCGTTTGCTACTTCGATCTAATAAAAAAAACATACTTAAGAACATTAGCTGGCATCATTTGCGACTCCGGAGCAGACTCGATTACAGACTGCCAGGTGTTTGTGGAATTGGCGATCACATAGCCAAACTCAAAGAACCATTCCTCCAAGCAACGCCCCTTGAAGAGTACTTTCTGGAAAGATATACAATAGTTCATGTGAATTTATAGCATAAAGTAGGTAATTCACAGCTGTTATTCGGGTATTATACTGTTTGACTTTGACTAATTGACTTTAATTAATTCTGTAAAACATGGTGACTGTTGTAAGTCTACGTAGATTTACTCCTACCATTTTATAAGTTTTATTTTGTATATAAGACTAATCTTACAAGCAATACAATAATTAAAAATAGATGAAACATTGGATACAGAATTACATTTGGTGTAAGTCATTTTGGTGACAAACTACAAAGATATTTACCACTTTTATAAAGCCTCCAGAAAATGAGGTATTGTAGTTTGAGCAGAGAAAAAAAAAGCTGATTTGTATTTTTAAATTGAAACTTACCTGTTACCTACCTAAACTAAACTTTTGGGGGACACTAAGACCGAAAACTGCAGAGGTTTTATTGGCCAGTAGTTGGGTTGATTTTTTAATTAGTATGGAGAGGTAAGCATTTATAGGCCGATACTAAATTGCTGTAATGTGCGCATATGCATACCTCTCCATACTGATTAAGAAAACGAACCAAGTATCGGCCAATAAAAAGTCTGCAGTTTGCGGATACTCTAAACCTCATACGATCAGATCAGATCAGATACCTCATGTATAGCAAACACACCTGTTCAAGACGGAACCTCTCCATTGACTCCACAGAGCTGAAGTTCATCTCGCGGGAGACCACACGGCACTTGAGAATGCGTTTCGGCACCCGCGCCTCATGCTCCACCTCGGGATTGGACATATCCTCATTGTTCTGCCACAACACCTTACCTGGATTGGTTGAGAAAATTTAATATATTATTTATTTAACAGTATAAGAATTTTAAATATCATTGGTTATCAACTTTCATCTTATTATCCCAAGCCACAGAAAATGCCATGAAAGATGTGCCACAGTATACCAGACTGATTTTAATATATGTCAAATCTGAGATTCTTGACTTTTTCATCAAAATACCTAGATCTTTATATACATACTAGTTTTTACTCACGGCTTCGCTCGTGCTAATGAGTACAATCGCCCAAGAGCCCATAGCTATTAAAGGTTGTTGGTATAAAAGTTACTTTTCTATCCCTCGGAAGTAGTATGTTTTTTTGGGATGAAAGGTACTCTATGTCCTTTTCTGGACCTCTTACTCTGTGTGCAAAATTTCATAACAATCGGTCGAGCAGTTAAGGCGTGAAGGTGTTACAAACAAACAAATAAATAAACGGACATTTCCATTTATAATCATTAGGACTTTAATTGCCATAATAAGTATAAAAAGTATTTGGCACCGTAGTTTAATGTAGGTACGTATAGCCATAATATAAACTTTACTCTTTCTATAACATGAAAGTAGCAAATGAGCATTCATACAACATGATTGTAAGTTGTAACTGTCACCCATGAACATCAGTAACCAACTCCATATAGAAGAGGTTTTATATTAAATCAATCACAAATGCAATGCCAGTATGAAATAATTTCCATATTTTCGTTACTATAGTAATATAGAGGTGTAAAAGTAACAAAAGAAAGTGTACCCGTATGTATTCTGTACTATAATATTTAGAACTTGTTACTACTGTATCATATCGTTACTCGTTACTTTTGAAACCTCACAACATAGCAAAGAGCAACATCTGGAGTTGTATTCTCCCACACAATATGATATGCAAATTACGATTAACGCAATGTGAGTAATGAAATGCATTCGTGAGTAACGTTTCATTACTAGGTACTTGTTGGCGAACCCGTTACTCAGTAATAAATACATATGGTTTGTAACAGCTGTAAAAAGTAAAAGAAAACAAATTGATATCTCACCCGAGTCAGCATCTCGAAGATTCATCCAATTCCTGTATGTAGTCCTGTTAAGGTATTATTATCAAAACATGTAAATAAATTTTATGAATCTATAAGTCTATAAGATAAAAAATATATGTAGTATTTTAATTTTAAAGATCTGTATTTTAACTTTTTTATTTTATCTGTTAAGACGGAACGCAAATTTAAAAAATGTAATGGCGGTTCGGGGTTGTGAGTTTTAGTTTGATGAGAGGGGGGGCCTGGTTTTTTAAAAAA
>DWPV01005364.1:0-12524 GCA_018251915.1 Urbanus proteus proteus
CGGGTTCGATTCCCGGCCAGACAGATATCTGAATGATGAGTTTAGATTTCTGTTCTGGGTCTGGGTGTTTGTGTATTGTCTTTGTGTGTTCATGGCAACCACGACACAGAAGAAAATCTTGTGGGGCTGTGAGTGTAGAAAGCTAGTTTTTTTATCAAATATAACTCAATTTAAAAGTAGGCCGCTAAACTAGCTGTTGGTTCAATAGATGGAAGAACTGTTTAGGGTTCTATTCCGGCTTCCCGGAATTGGTTAATGGTGCCCAATAGTGGAAGTCTGATGAATATAGAGTATTGCCGTTCAACTCCGGTGACACCATCGTCACACCCATTTTTCATGAAAGAAGTTGTAAGGGGGAGAGACAAAAAACATGATGAATTTCAAGTTAATCCTTATCGTTAACAAACGCATCTATAGCCTACCCTGAAGACGAATCCAATCAGACATTGATTACAATATGTCCATGAGCACAGTGGCCATTTATTATCAGTTAAACTGCACGATCATTACTACTAAGCACTGGATTATAAAAAAACAAACACATAAAAAGGGTTGTAGCCAATAAAACAAAGACATTAAAGCGCACTTAGGCTTGTCGCAACCACTTTTCATGGGGCGAGAAGCTTTGACTCGAGTCTCGGATACTCCATCTTTTTTGCTCTGTCGGAGCCCTGTAAGATCCTCTCTACACAGTATAATTATTAACATCTATGTATAATAACTATTCCTTAAAATAAGCTGCTAATCTAAATAATCAATTACCTGATTCGCCTTATAATAACAGCGTTAAGCGTTGCTTTGTTCAGGTTTAGAGAATTCGGTAAGGGAGAAATACTTACAAGAGACGTTCTATCTTATACTCAAGAGAAGCAACGTACTTGTGGTTAAACTTGGGTATGACTAATATATTAATATTATTTAGGGTCGATTATAGACCATGCACTTGTTTAATACATTCATAATATTTGTATTTATACAAAAAAATTACAATAATATTTTTATACGGACCAGAATATTGTTTCACCACTGAAATAAACAAGAACGGAGAGGACGAACGAAACCGCGGTGTAAGCATATGCGAACATAAATCACGTAAGAGCGACTCTACACAAGACATACGAGCAACGTATGCCCACAAATAGCGATATGGAATAACGAATATACAGTTCAAGTAAAATAGAGCAAGTTTTACCGTATTATATAGATTACAAACCTATTTTGCTTTTTATTTAGGCAATCTTATACGTACAGGATAGAACGAGGATCGAACGAGGCACTCGTCCTATCCTCAGTCAGAAAGATATCTCAATGTTGAATTTAGATATTTGTTGCGGGTCTGGGTGTTTGTGAGTTTGTCTTCGTCGTGTTCATTGTACCTACAATACAGAAAGAATCCTAGCGTGGGGGCGGTAAATGAAGTTATAAACGTCTGTATACAAAACAAAATGAATTCCAATCAATACCTAATTATATCAGAATTAGAGTAACGACTGCGTTACACTTGCGTAAAGATTTCGTGTATGTAGTATCCATGGCACCCACGACACAGGAGAAAATACCACTGTGGGGCTATGAGTGTAGAAAGCGTTTTTTTGCACTTACTCTCTTTTCTCTTTGAATTAGTATTCAAAGGCTAAATGAATCTAAGCTCATATTACCAGAAGTGTCCACATAAGACATACCTACCCATAAACGCTGCACTTATTGAGACTCGTTTGAAGTCGTTTGTACAACTCTTGAATACTTATTAACGTTTTCGACCACCCACAGAGCTACATTAGTTGTTAATCGTGTTTTTTTTATAAAATATTAAAGTCGCCAAAGTTATGTAGTCCACGATAGTGAGTGGCTACTATCGCCAATTGACATCTATAACTAACTCCGTGGAAAAGATGTAGCTGAAGCCAGGGGAGTAGCCACTATTAGGAGGATTAAGATAGTCGCTTCATGTAAGACATGTCAGCATCAACATCCTTCCATAGCAATAACAAAAGAATTAACTGTTTCACGGTAGAAATAGGTGTGTCGATGTCGGGGAAGTCCCTGTCTTGATTAAACCATACTGGTTCTAATATCACTTTGTAATAGAGAGATATACAATCTAGTAAAATTATAGACAAACGTCTGAAAACATGCAGTTATTTCTTCTTCTTACTGCTTTCAATGTAGAGGTCCGCGATAAACAACATAATAACACCCAAAAATGAGACGCCGGCGAAAAAGTGGTCCGCATTATGCAATACAAAAGGCTGGATTGCGAGAATTCACTTATTGTCGGAATTTCCAAGCTTCCATGGGACAGCGCGGGAATTCCGTTTGCGTGTTTAGAAACTACCTGTCACGTTAAACCGACCGAATGAGATTGAACACCACATCAGGGGATAGCTCGGCTAAGAGCAGTGTCTTCGAAGATAGCCGTGTAATAGTACAGCGAGACGAATCTTGTCGTTGAGTGAGTAGGGCCGTCACAAAATGTGACGACTAATTTTTGTAGTTATATACGATTTAATACTGTACAATTTAAATGTTTTATTGTATAAAAAATATAAAAGTTTGCTCATTGCTGTATTGGTAAAAGCAAAATACGTAGATAGTGTTGTGCCGACTTCACGCAATTCACCAAGAGATGGCGCCACTAGTATTTTTGAATAACACTATCAATGTATTATCAATACTTTGCATATTATACAAGCACCGAACTTAGACTATAGGAACCCAGCCGTTGCCAAAGTGTAACTGAATATAAATAAAATAAATAAATAAGGTCGTCACTTTTTAGTTATTTTGAAATCACAAACAGACACTTAAATTTTATTTATAGGTATAGATAATAAGATTTTTTAAACATAAACCGGAGTCACTGGAAAAAGAAATGACATTCTAAATTTAAAGTCTTGCTTTTATTTCACCCACGGTTTGACAATGCAACAATTTCTCATTGACAATATTCCTTGCTCAACCCGAGTAGTGTGTCAACCCTACCGTAGTTCCCGCAAAGCGTCGTATCTATTTGTAACCGCGTTGGTGTAAGTGCGCCCGATTTGCTTACCTACAACTTTACGGATAAGCTATTCTTGTACTTTCTTAGAATTGTTGCGCTATTGTTTAAAGATGACACATTTCCTATTAAGTTATTTGTACAAGTCTTGTTATGTTGTTGGCGAAGGTGCGGTTAAAATAGATTATCGATGTTGATTGTCTTTAAATAGTGTTATTGTGTTACTATATAAAATTTTCGCAGAACCTTAACTTCATGAGCTGGAATAATAAAATTTAAAAATAGATACATATGGTATCATTGTGATATGGACATCCGTTAAGAAATGAGTTTACAATATTTTTATTATTATATAGGGGTATATATAAAATGATGCTATCCATGGACATTTGTAATTCATTCTAAACAGGAGTAGAGTCGAACCAATAGGGGTTCTTCCTTGATTCTGGATCGCACCTGAAATATTTTAACCTTAAGTTTCTTAAGATAATATACCTACACTATCCAGACACCTTACAATAAGAACAAGCAGGAAAACACGCAAATCCAGAAGAAATATCTAAATTCAACTGCTAACTGTATTATTTATTAGACCGGTATCGGTATTTATATCGCAGTGCAGTCAGGTGACAATTTTAAGCCACGCTCGTCAATTTTTGATTTATATTGTATTGAAAGTTTCGTGTTTTTAGTTGCTATCCACTAAAATTCATTTAAGCTCACAGCGGGTATCATAACTGTAGACCAATAACTGTATGCACGAGCAAAAAGCTGTTGGTAGACAGTTTTGAACGCAATATATGCGATACAATACAAATATTTACCCGCATGTTTTGTGAATATTCCTCATATAAAATGTATGCTTTTTAAACTTTAAAATGTTTTTGGTTTTCAGTGTTTACTACAAATTTACTTATGTTACGCATTGAATAATAAAGATTTTATAATATACGAGTACATATCTACTAATGTAAAAATCTACTTTTTAGTAACTCATGTTCATGGAAGTATTTACATTTTTTTATAATACACAAGTAGTAAATGAACATACAATCCACAGGGGCAACAGTAGCTACTGTTGACCATGGACATCTGTAATCAACCCCAAGCTTTACCTAAGTTTGCCCATCGATACGTAACTGCCTCTAAAGACTCGATTCTCGAAAAGACCCAGATAAGTAGCAACTGAATGGACGACGATGAATGTAACGACGAATGAAAGGTAAATTATAATTATGCTTTTGGACCTGTAGAATAACATTTGCCCTAATTCACTAAGTTCATATAAATAAATCTGATAATAACAACGGTAACTAATATTCCGTTCCATTACCACTTATTTTCGTTTGTTTCTATTGTTTTAATTAGAACGTTTATAAATAATCTCGACATTGAAGTGTGACGCGAACCCAATCTGTTTCACCTTTGACGAGATCGTCAATGTCTTGGTGCTCACGGCCGATGACCATAGAGTTATCATACTTAGATGATAGAGCTATAGGCAGGCCTGTCAGTGCGAGTGTCCAACAAATAATAAAAGAGAGAAGATGACAAACCTATATTTATCTTTGTTTCTTATCATTCTTTGATTTGGTGGCCTCATTTGCTTTCTCTTTATTTTCGATTGACACTTTTTAGGCTGGCTCACCTTCTCTAAGTATTATAATTCTATGCTATGCCGGTGACAAATGCGTCTGACGCATTGTAATTTAAAAGTAATTGCACTCTCATTTGCTTTGTGGTCCCAAAATAGATGCATTCGTTGAGTTCACTCGCGACCCTCTTAAATTTTGGGACTCGGCCGATCCATATGAATCATTTCCCGACCACTGAATCGTTGTTGTGCACGTATGCGGACCGCAAAATACATTTCCAGAAGTCTTCAGTTTACGTTATGACTGTGGTTTGAAGTGTTCACTGTTTTCCTTTTACGACTACAATTCGCGCACTATCCACTTCGAAAGTCTTGACTGGTTGACAGTTTTTGCATGGATAAAGAAAGAAAGCAAAAGAATCTCACACATTCTTGTTGCACTTATCTTACAAAGTAACTCGTCACTCCATTTATAGCTTTTCTTTCATAATCAACCCAATTTGTTTCACTTCTGGTCTCTGATATATTTTCAGAATCAGGGGAATTAACATGAGAGGCCCACCACACTAGCAAAGTATGGGTTGATAAAAATCACTTCTTTGTTTTTTTTCGCATGTAAATAATTTCCTCAACCGTGTTAAATTATTTCTAATACGAAATTTCTCTAAACTACACTTAGCTTGAGAGACCGTAATATAAACAGCTTATTACTTCTTTCTAAATTTAAGATAAAGTCCTATAGAAAACATTTAATTATCTTAAGTTGAAACAAAAGATTTAAGCTTATCCCAAATAAATAGACTCGTTATAATTATCCGAGGCTAGTTACAAGTACCAATCTACTAGACGGGTATCGTTCAAATACATTCGTATAATCAAATAATTGAATAAATCGTGCCTTGGCCGGTTAGTCAATAGTAGCTGACATTTCAACGTCCTTGACCCGGCGGTCCTGCAGTGAATAACTGCTACCGATGAATGCAATCAATTTGTTTTTTCAACGTTCTGTATTACGGTCGCGGTTTAACGTCGAGAGATTTACAAATATTTCTTGCTTTATTTGTTTCTCTCTTTTTCATCTTTATGAGTATAATTTGTTGATTAGTTGTGTAGGGGTTATTTTTCTTTTATTACATTGAAAATAAGTTTTAGTAAGTAATTAAGGATAGGTATAATCAAATGATACAATGAGAAGTTTTTTATTTTTACAAAAAATCTTGTTGGATTTGACACTCAAGTTAATTCAAACGTAAACTGTAATACAAAACAAACGCAATACGTAGAAATGGTGTTTGTTGGTCAATAAACAGCTGACATTTCCAGCGTCCTAGAATTGTGCAGTTTTGACATTGTTGTGAGCATTAATGCCACCAGAACGCAAACAATTTTTTCATACATAAATACGGAATTGGGTATCATCAATGATCCAATTAAGAACTTCATTTTAAATGAAATTATCTTTTGTTTGTGTTTTGTTTGTTTTATCACGATAGTACTAAAATATTAAATATTAAGTAATACAAAACAAACGTAATTTGAGGATACCGACTTGCTTATATTTGTAACTAAGATGACCATTATAGGTAATCCTCAGAACTAGCAATGCTTATACTTCAGCAGGCAAAACCCTATTAGTTTCCGTAGGCGGCATGACTTTTCATCGTGGACCTACATGCTCGCTTGCTACTTTAATCCTATAAAAGCATGTAGAATAGTATTGAAAAGTCGATACACGGCTGACATTTCCAACGTCCTTGACTAGCGCAGTCCTGACATTGTAATGAACCTCCACGCCACTAGAATGCATCAATTTATTTTTTTCAACGCTACAAAGGGGTGACTACTGTGTCGTTGTTTTATTTTTACACGTTTCTAATTATACCAATGATTTGCCACAAATAAAGGGGTAGGAAAAGACATTCGTTAAATAACAAATTTTATATTATCCGATTTTCTTAAAGCATTTTTCACGTTCCGATTCGGTGGTAGAATATTATAAATGACAATTTGTAACTTATTGCCTTCGTAAGTCTATGCAAAATAAAGATATTTCACTTCACCTGGACACTGGATATATATGCGTATATGTATATTTATGTGTATATGTAGAGTGTAGACCATTTGGTACTTCATATTCATAAAATTTTGATCGTTCTTAGCTCGTTTTCTTACAGGTTTTCACATAGGAAATTTCAAATCTCTTTTCGCGTCATCGCATATTAAGTAATTGTTTTGTGTGACTGTAATTTTGCTTTGTTTGAAATGAGTAGAATATGAATGATAACGAAAGTACCTACAGTCTGGTGGTTATATATTTTTGTAAAGTGACCGCAAAGTTGTCGTATGTATATTAGGCATATGCAAGTATGTACATATACTATAACATATTAAAATCTTCTATTAATATTGTTGTTGTAATAATTTATTCGCTTATAAAGCATATACATTAAAAAAACTGTAACTGTAATAGCGCATCTGTTACTATTTATACTATTTATTAAATTAGTATATCCGTATATACCTACTAATTGATATTTTGATCTATGTAGAGAACTTATCGTCGTCTTCCTTGCTTAGTCAGAACTTAACATTTGTGCTATTAATAATACAACCGGAATCCGGATGTTATTTTACCGGGGGAAGTGATCCCCAAGAATCCTAATCGGGTTATGGGAAGAACGCAACGATTGACTTATTTCCGGGGAAAATGTATTTATTACCTATAACGTACCTCCTTTTTTCCTACCTTTGTAGAACTTTGTTGTTCTGTAGAATAGTGGTTTAAAACTCGGGCTCAATATCTGGAGATCCGAGGTTCGATTCCATGCGCGCACATGAAACGCGCACATATGCTTGCGTTTGAATTTTCGAAATTAAATGCGTATTACAAGTACGCCTGATAGTTTATTTTGAAAAAGGTGTCAAAAGCATGTGAATTCTACCAATCTACTCTTGGCCTCAAAGGTTAACTATGCCCTAGGCTAGGCTATTCTCCCTCCGAGACCTATGCCCAGAAGTGGGATAGTAATGAGTTTAAGCCTTCTTTCATTCAAATACCTTCATTATATCTGTATTTTTACATCGATATACAGGCGATTACTGCAAACTGTTTTCCGTCCAGTCAGTATAAATAGCACATATTGGTTCCGAGAATTATTCATATTGCGTAGTGGTTTTATTATAGCGATATGCGCGTCGGTTGTTGATTAGGAATTATGCAACTAGTATCGGCGACACCTCGTCTCATAAGCACAGAATAATAAACTGGTATCAATAATGGTTCATTTACACTCGTACCTATCCATCAAAACTCTATTTTGATGATATTCAAACTTTTTTTTCTTTAACCATAATCAATTACCGCCTTATTTGGCTGTAAATACAGCGCTGTTCAAACTTTATTGTTTCTTGTCGCAAATTGTTAAAGGAGGAAACATTACTGCCTTATCTATTTCGCTGTAAAGACAGCAATATGTACAAGTTACAGATAGAGATTGATTGACACTTAAATACAGAATTTATTAGTTATTATTTTTGTGTCTCTATTATAAGTGTGCATTAAACATATTTTCTCTATGAAAATTAACAGTTTATAGTGACGTATGAATTTAGTAAAATTATTTATAGATATTATATTATAACCCCGTTCTTGGCTTATAAATTATTTAATATGATCATTAACCCACGTAATAGACCGATAAAATACAACTTATCGCAAATATTATCTATTAGTACACGCCCTAGGCGTAGTACGTGACAACCATTACTTATGATTTAATTCAAAACCTACGGAAGCAGTATACCATGCGAATGTTTTATTTCGCAACAATACTCATGCAATGATTATCTTAACTTAACTTAACATCATATTTTCGGCTTAATCGTCCTCAACCCATTACTATCCCACTTCTCTTCTCTTCTCGAAATACATAGTATCGAATTAGTAGACTTCACTCATCATTGAGAATATTTTTAAAGAAATTAGGCGTATTGGTTTCCTAACGATGTCTTTCTGTACCGTTATAGAAAGTAATAACTCGTTTCTAATACGCACATACTCCTAAGTACTCGTAATTTCAAAAAATGTGAGGTGCCGTGCCTGGGTTTTCATTTTGGACCCTTCAAGTGAGAGGCCTAGTTTAAATTACTTTTGCAAAGGCGCCTTTTCACCACGTCTTAATCGACCCCAAAGAATCTGACGTATCTTTATTTTCTATAATATTGCTCTTTATTAAACACAGCCCGCTCTGGGCGCTCTAGGCCCATAACCTATTCATATACTTCCCACCATAACTTCTATATCTACCTATAAATTCTGGTTGTGTGTAATAATAAATCAAATATATATTTTTTTTGCAAACTAGTACACATACGTTTATTCTCGTACCAAGCTACTACACAATGTATGACAATACGAGTATACATACATATATTTAAAAAAAATCGAGTTCCATATATAAATTAATATACCTTTTTAATTTTCTTACAATATAGTTTTAATAAAGTACACCAGAGATTACAGAAACTACGTAAAAATCTGTCTGCGAAGGCACTCTACCGCAGAATAAGTCAGACTATTTCCGTTAGTGGTTCGTTTTCCATTCTTATGTTTTACTGAAATTGTATTTAATGTTCTATTGTGCTTGCAACAATGTCCTTGCCCTGGGATTCTCAAACTTTTATCCCCCGTATCCTGTTTATGTTTTGATTTAACCACAGTCCCTTTAAAAAGATTGACATAAAACAAAACAAGTAACATTATTGCAGGTACATATATGTATTTGTTATTATTTAATGTAATGGGAGCGTTTGTTTTTTGCCGCAAATTGAGCCAAATCTATGCGAAAATTTGCTTTTATTGTACCACAGTTTGAGAATCCCTGTCCTAGTGAAATGGCGTAATAGCGTTGACTATTATCGCGCAGTTTCACTGTTCTGTCGAGTATAGTTTCAATGCTATGTTTATTTCTGAGTGTTATGACTATTTAAAAGGGTGAATAAATTTCTCGCCATATAATCCAAAGAACGATATAAAATAGAATATAACTGCGGTCACATTCCGCTTAATAACAATAGTGTTCAGTGCTGCTGTGTTAAGGGAGACAAATTTAGCATATATAGCAACGTATCTATGGCTAAACTCACGTGATGTTATCTGGGGTGGTTGCGGATGTCCATGGGTGGCAGTGACCACTATCTTAACGTAGATGAGTTGTAGCGCAATGTTTGTTTGTTCATTATCAAACAAAAAGAAACCAAGATTCTAGCAAACTCTCATATTTAACTTTTTAACGTAATAACGTCGATACACACTTGCTTAATTACAAAATAAAAGTATTTTTGTTTAATCTGACTGGACTTTCAATCAGGTAAGTCGCATGAGTTGGCTGTGAATTATTTAGCCGATCGGTATCTAATGGTAGCAATTAAAGGATTTGTTCTACTTAACGCAAAATCGTAGTTACGTACATGTGTAATACATATGTTATTTTGTGCGTCACAGAACACATACACAAGTAGGTATTTTTACGGACAAAGAAGACAAGCTTCTCGTTTTTATAATGTTATTTTGTATAGGAAGCTATTGCGTTTTTCTTTAGTAAATACGAGTATTTTTCACACGAAGTAAACTAAACTAGACGGGCCATGAACCAACATAATTAAAAGATATAAGCTCTTACGTAGTGGATTGGCGACCAAAAAATTTTTAGTTGTTAGATAAGATTTAGCGACTTTTGGAATACATCAATACAAATATTTAGCGGCAATAGGGGTTTAAAGATTATTATTTTCACTGACAATTCTTCAAATTCCGTATTCAAATGATGGAAAATACCGTTTAGCGACTTTCTAGCGACTTTTCGTGTCGAGTCTAGCGACTTTGGTTTCAAGGAGTTGGCAACGCTGCGCTTGTCTTAAGGTGCAAACAATCTCAGGCATAGTACTTAGTAACTTTCTATCTTTACAATACGTTTGCCTTGACTGTGACACTGTCAGATAATAAATAGTTAATTTAATTAATCGTTCGAAGGTCCATACTATTGTTTATTATAGCGATATTAACTACTTACTTTTATATATTTCGATGTAACTACTGAGTTCCAATATTCTTTTAACATTTCTTTAAAAAAATGTGTCATACAAACAATTTTTGCAAGCCACAACCGGCGTGCATAAATATGTATTATACAGCACATAAGCCAATCTTTGACTCGATCATAATACCTCATAAGATAATCATCGTCGTCCTGCAATCTCATAGCATCGTATTTCTATTAAAGAGCGTATAAATATGTGAGCATGTACTACAATACGACTAATGAATGATAGATGAATTTGTTTTCCTCAACGGCTGCGGTTTTCCTGTACACTGATTGGATTTGGACTTAGAAAGTAATGATGTACGTTAATTTATTCTATACCGGATAACGGATGTATTATTACAAGCCACAGAAGATTACGCCTAAAATAATATTAGGTAGGCTACCTACTTAAATATTATAATATGGTAGCATAGCTATTTTCTTCCAACTATATTGTTTTTATTATAGGTATGTTAGGTACCTTTATATTTTTTTTGATGACATTTAGTAGTTTTAGTAAAGTAATATTTTTTCATTAGTCATTTATAATAATCTGTTAGGTGGTTTTAAAAGCTTGTAGTAGGTACGCAAGAAGATCCCTTAATATATTTGCGCTTTATTTGTTTACAAATAGCGTAATATAATAAGATTGGTGTGAATTTGATTTTTATTCACGAATACATAATGTTTAATGTATCCATAAAAATCTCTTACGTCACAAGCAACGAGTAATCAACAGTGTGGACTAGTCTCAAGGACTATTTAAAACTGCGCGCTAGCGCGAATTGTATAGGATTTTATTATATACCATCTTCATGTTTATGTACATTTGATTACCAGATTAAATGCGTTTTGTTATTATTTCTGGATTTTGTGGAACTGTATAAAAACTAGTATGTAGTCCACTTAATGTTAAATGGTTATTGCCGTCTATGACGATTTATAAGCAACATTAAATTCGACAGAAGTTCTATTTGAGACCGATAACAGATATGTCATTATTCTGAAGACAATGTTGGAAATTAATATACTCGTAATTCAGTTATAGCTATTGGTCTCATTTTGTGTTTATAGATAGGTTAATTCAAGCCAGTTGAAAATATTATGAATGTAAGTTTTGTTGTTGTAATAGTAAATAAAAAAAATAGAACCGATATGTTTACTCATTAAGATGGATATTTTAATTATTCACATACTAAGTAGGTACAGTTTGCTACGAAAATTTGATTAGATATAGACAGATATTTTTTCATGATACACCTTTTAGTAGGTAGGTAATAGGTAACAGAAAATAAAATAATACCTAATGGCCAGCTGTTTTTGTTGTGTCGTCGTGACGTAATTATTTACCTTGTTTTATAAACTTTTGTTTGCGAACTTTAAAATCTTCAAAACACTGAATTATGAAGAAATCAAATATAATTCCTACAAAACCGATTCACAATAACTCCCATACAAGTGTAAGAAAAGTTGTGGAAATCAGCGTATTACTAAATAATCCAGGCGCCGTTCCAGGCAGTGGTTTCGGGTTAGGGTGTGGGGGCGTGCCTTATCTCGTTGGCGGGCAGCTACAATAATCCGTTTAAATATGGGTTCGGCTGCTAATTATAGTTATCCGTAAGAAATATTATATTACTAGATGATCCCTGCATTTGAAAAGTAAATAAATAAACATGTCGCGAGCTTGACAAGGTAATAAAACAAAACAAATGTATCGCACGGGAACCGCACATTTTCCCGGGATAAAAAATAGCCTATATATTATTCCAGAATACAGTCTATGTCTGCACAAAATTTCATCCAGATCCATTCAGCCGTTCTTAAGTTATAGAGTAACAAACATCCATCC
>DWPV01005365.1:0-12524 GCA_018251915.1 Urbanus proteus proteus
TTATAAATGCTAGAATGCGTAGGATTTTATCAAATTAGAATCGTAAATGATTGTACATAAAACTATGTGAGTATGAGAATTGCTCGGCAAATTAACATTTTTGTTGATGACTTCATTAATAAATCTTTAGATATTTTAGTCACGAGCTAATCATCATTACTTTATCTATACTCTATACCTTGGTAGATATAATGTTGTTTGAAAATGATAAAGTAGTTACTGCCAATCAACCGCACCTTTGAAAGGATTAAGTGGATTGCGCTTGCGTTTATTAATTTAAAAAATCGTTACATTTTAAAACTATGTAGATGAGCCCTACTACGGCGTACGATGAAACGTAGGTACACTAGGTACCATTAGACTAACATACAAAGTAGTTTATTAGTACCTGCATTATATTCGTCACTGTCATAGGATTTCATGTTAAGTATGTATGAGTAACTGAAAGAGTGTTTTATGTGTTTTATGCATTTAACATTTTGTTAAATGCATAAAACATTCTTTCAGATGTAGAATAGTGTTTTATTTTGATTTTTTAATAAATTACATTAAATTAGTTAGTAAACATTAAAATACGTTTTGGTAAGACACATGGTTTTTGTGTTAGTGTTTTTGTGGATTCGTAGACAAATATATAAGGATAAGGTCATTCAAAATCAAATCATTATTTCTAGTTAATGTAACCTTCCTTTTTTTAAAGGTTACCCTTTGAAAAACTTTTTCGTATGAATAACAGAGATAATAGTCCCACAATCAGCTTTATAGGATGCTAGCTTGCATTTTTGATCAAAGTAGGCATAGTACGTAAATTCCTAATTCTGCAAAATTATTATTTTCTTAAATTGTTTTTCAACATTTGGCTGAATCCAGAGAATCAGCCAGAACAATAAAATTAGTACAAAGCGAGCGTTTTCGTTAGATAAATTCGATTTGTTTTACAACAACGCTGTTTTATTCCACGATTCCGAATTTAATTTGCCGTCATTGGAATTCCAGCAAGGTCTAGCTTTTTGCTAAATTTTACGAAAGTCTCACATTTTATTTTATAATGATTCTTCTTTTCGTCGATCCCAATCCAATCGTCATCTACAAACCGTAAACTATCGATTTTTTATGAAATTGAGATAAATAGTTGGTACCTATCTAAATGTTAGTGTGATGGTAAGGAGTCGCTTTACTTAAGATTAGTGTCCTACATAAAGTTGGAACACCGTGGCTTTCTCTTATCAAAACCTTCAAACCATATTATAGCTTTAATGATGGGTACCGTAATGAAGAAGAAATATTCACACTTCCTAATCAAAAGAAATTTGAGATGTTAGAAGCTCTTATCGTGTCTTATGGCTAGTTTAATAGTAATCGGTGTACTACGATAATCAGTAGGAAACACAAATCTTAATAAACTCACAGATGTGTCATGGATGATTGGATATGCATTCGAAAAATTTCTCGAAATGATATTAGTCACCGAAGAATTCGACATATTCCCGAACATGTTCTGAATAAGAACAGGGTGACGTCAGCGTCCTAATGAAATACTTGGCAGGATTACAAAGCCCTATAAGGGAGGTTTAATGCCACTTTGCACCCCTTTTAGCAACTTTATGTAATGTATGAGGCGTGTAATATATTCATCGATCTTTAAGATCGATATATGTCTGACAAAATTACTTTCGATATTTTCGGCAACCTTTAAAAATAACTAGATTTTTTTTATAAGTTTTCCTTCGCCCAATTCGGCTCGAGTCCTACCCGTTAATCTCAAATCATACACTCAAGTCCATACGCGAACTCAACGAATAATTTTTGTCTAAAATTTCGAAATAGCTACCTTAGGGAAGGGCCATCGAAAACTAAAACGGTCAATTCTACTTAAGTCCCTCCGTGACCTTCAAGGGACGAGAGTATTTCCTGGATCGACTAGTGTATGAGTACATACGTATTTGGGCACAGTCCCGACGCTTGGTCATAAAAAGGAATGAAGCCAATTTATAGACAATCACTCTAGCTACCAAATCCGTGTCGCCTGTCACAATGTTCCCGCCAAAAATATTACGATCACTCGTAAACATCTTAAAACAGAACTGGTACAAATTGGTACAATTCCATAACAAAATTTGCCAGATGAGATATTTTTGGATGTCTACCTACTTAGTCTATAATTATAATAACCTAAATTGCGATAAGTACCAATGTTTAGTCTACGATTAACCAGTAAATTACACTGGCATCTGTAATGTCTTGCATAAAATTTTCATATTTTTAGTAAATACAGAAATAAGCTAAATATTTCGAGTATACGCATGCATTTTAAAACTGCGAAGAGGTTTCATCCAATACATCTTCATGACTCTTGTGCGAAAGAAAAATGCAAATGGACATCCAGAAAGTACTAATTCAGTTCCTTAAAGTTGATGACACCTGAACAATATGAAGGCATGAAGGTATAATGTGTGTAAGATATAACACAGTACTCCATACACATTCGTTTCATTATATTCTGGATGTAGCAAACGTTCAATTTTATTTAAAGTATCAATATTATTTTCTAAAAATTGCGCACCCAGACCATAAAACTGAACAGCTGGATATCATCACAAAAATCTAGAATTTTATTTAGGTTATGACTTACGTAAAAAAATAAAATATTTCTCTCCATTCTAATGTAAATTGGATCAATGCATGAACAATAGTCTGTGTGTTTGCGACGTGAAGTGGGTGCAAACGGAACACACTGGAAATGTTTACAATGACTAAGGAGAACGGACTTAAGATTAAAATGTTGATAACTGGTAGTTTTTACCCAGTTACCTACTTAATTGTGTTTTGTCTTTTGCACACATTGTTATTGGAGATATTATCATTTATTTTAATAGTTTAAGGAAATGAAATTATCGACTGAGATTGATAGGATCGATCCAAAGAAAACAGATGAAGTTGGCAAAGATACTTAAATGTAAAAGTTAAGGTTTCAATAAGAGTTAGCTGATTAGTATGGAAAATAACGCTTCGTTTATAGACAAATAGCTAACGGGCATGGTTAAACAAGATTAAACCGATTGAACGATATTTAGTCAAAAATGTTTTAAAACAGTTATTAATTCTGTTCCAATTACTTGTATGTTATAGCCAAAATAATTAATTAAACGTGACCTAAGTATGATATCAACGGGAAAGAAAGCAGCTATTCTGGGCTGATACTCTTATAACTTCGTAACTAACTATAAATAAACATAACATACCTATATATTGTAGGCAATAAAGGGCGCGGAAAGGCCAGTTTATTTAATTAAGCCGTGATATGGGCAAGTCCGTCGTATATTCCAACACAAAATAAAGCTTATGTCAGGAAGGGAGTGCCTTGACGGGAATCCGACAATACCCATATAAATATGGATATTAGATACGCTTAGCCAATAATCATACTTACATAGGTTCGTGCTGAAATAGATTTGAAATAATTTCCATTTGTTTAAGTTGTTTCAACGGAAAATACCTACTATAATACGATCTACGATTATTTGTACGTTTGTTTAACAATCTCTGCATTTCCAGATACAATATCCAGACTTATCTAAAATAGTCCAAAGACCTTTCATTATGCACCTAAACTATATACTCGTACCTTTACCTATATTTAAATTCAGTACATAGGTAACTGAAATCTTTTCAACCAACTTCCCAAAATAAGTATTCGTCATACATATTTTGTAATTTGTAGATCTACTATTACGACGGGATCAAAACGAAGAAGATGAAGAGAAACGAGACGAGCTCAAAACGGCGAAGACCTGGAGCATACTCCAACATTGCTCCAATGTCTTGTAACAAAAATATTAATATACCCGCTGTTAGTATTGTGGCGCCCTCTACTCCTTAGTACAAAAAGACCATGAACTGCAGTTCTTACCAACGATCGCAAAAGTTGACACATGTCACGTATCATGCATGATATTTGGACTATTTCGACTGTTAGGCCTATATCGACAAGCAGGAACTGGTGTTGATAACATGAATACTTTTGATAACGCACATGTTGCATATCCGTAGCGGTCTTCCGCTTCATTGATAAAAGTTTAGTAATCTGTGACTCATTAAATACATGTCACACATACAGTATAAGTTGTATTCAGAAATTGCAAGTAGTACCATCAAGGTTTTGGAACACTCGCGGAACGCAGATTGTTAATTGTTATGTTAGGAGTATAAAATATATATGGTGCGAAATATTTTTTCTTTTTAAAATATGTGAGCAGTTAAATTTCATCGATTCATGAAAATTCTAAATTTAAATGCCATTTAACTACTTTGATGAACACGTCAGTAAAATTGAAATTCGAACAAAAGTATAAGTAGAAAATTGGGTGGGTACTTTGAATAGGAATACAAATCCTATTTTTAAATCTATATTTCCAATCGCAGTGACAACGTGTATTGTACTAATTAAGTTACATACAATAGTCGAGCCGAGTAGGTCATACATGTTAAAAAAATGGTCATTCTCTTCGACAAGCCGTGACTGAGAGACAAAGGAAAACGTCACTACAACATGCTAAATAGTTTTTTACAAATGTCAATTGACAGCACAATGAGTATCGAAGAAAAACAGCCTTCTAAATTATTGTCTATGATGTACGAAATAATAGAACAAAAGAGAATAAAACTATTCATCCCGCTAAGATAAGAATGACCGTGACATTAATTAATTCTGAACTCAACACAAAATATTTATAAACTGCCGCTCATTTGAAGTTCTAATATCGCTTCAAATAGAAAGGTTACTTCATCTTTTGATGTAGAAAAAGGATTGAAGTACCTACAATATTGTGCGTCAATGTAACAATTTACGATTTCCTATCGGATCAAAGCATTTCGTAGTTTATTTGATCTTGAACGTATAGGTAAGTAAAAGCAGGACGTGGGTAACGTCCTGACCGCGGTCGAAAAACAGAATTGTCTATGCAAAAACGCCAAAAACAAAACAAAAACGTTAGGTACATACGAGTACGTTCAGTACGTATACAAAATTGAATCCGTTACAGTCGGTAACTATCGTTATAATTTAACCGCGAATATTATCACTGTACACTTATAAATAAACATAATATATTTATCTTTTAAGTACATTTATGAATTTTCACAGGATTATTTCCTTTTTTACAAAATCTGATATGGCTCGTAGTAATGTTATTGTAAAAGTTATATTTTTAAGATTTTTTATATTTTTCTGTCATCTGCAGCAATTTCCCCGTTTTACATAATTTATCATGTCTGAGTAGGTAATTACGTTTTGTAAAATGTACAGAAACATATGCTAGTGGCATTTCAGTCTGAACTCTAGATTTATTACAAAATTAATCGTCTTTGCTTCCGCTTACATCAGCATTGTTTGATAAACGATTATAATTTATAAAATGTGAGAGAACTTCATACAATTTTGGGATATAAATATTTTTCGCAGATGCTTCGTATCTTAAACAGACGCCCTTGATAGCGGTTAAATAAAATATAAATTAGTTTATGCTTTGGTAAATAATGCAACAGAATAATGATAAGCGGTTAACGCGTAATGGTATGAAATGTGGCTTATATACTTGAAATATTCGATGGTTTCCAAAACACACTGTCTCTTCGTAATAAGGCTATTAAAACTGCTGTAACGATGAAGGAAACCATTGCTTAATTTTAAAAGTATGATATTTTAGCATAAGCGGCTAACGCGGTGCTCTTAACATTTAATCGGTAACAGTCGTTAAAGTTCGTTAGGTTAGGTTAGGTTAGGTTGTCTATCTACGGCCTGGGGTTATGGTATACGGACATGATATAAAATTTAAATACAATAATTAAATTAGCAAACTAACATTTTTTATCTCTGCCCAGACGTGGGGCAAAGATAATTAAAGAGTTAAACTTACTAAGTAATTAATGTTATAATGTAGGTTAGTTTGGCGCCGGCAGTAAAACTATTTCAATGCTACGCTATTAAAGAGTCAATGTCACTACATTTTAGGGCTCTGTAAACAGTTATAAGCTTTGAAGTTATATTTTGTGCTTTCCCCATTACATAGTTAATATAGTAATTTAATGTAAGCATATATTTATACATCTATCGAACATAAATAAAAATGGTGTCTGTCTATCATACTAAATTACTTCCTTTTTCTAAGCTTTACAAGTTATTACATGATACATTAATATAAATTTTATTTTAATGACATTCTCAAGTAGCTACATTTATCTCCAAAAATATGACGTAGTAGGAATAGGAACCTAAAAGAAATGCCATATTTTTGGAAAAAGATATAAATATGTAATTTAATTTGTTATTTTTATTTTCACTTTTAGGCGAATTAAACACCCTACGCATCGATGATTGAAAATAATTAAAAAAATCTCTTTTTTTTAAGAATAGACTTTGTGTCAATTGCCTTGGTAACACTGTACCTTTTTAATCTGTGCAATATTTAAGAGTTGAGTAAATTCGAAACGAATATTGTCTATGGTATACTCGTGCATCTTTTAAGTTTTTTAATCTGTTTGATGATGCAAATCAGAGCAAGAAGATCGGATGCACATATTTTTGCATGTAACGAGCTAAGCAATTATGGTCCGCGAAAGCGTTGCATATTTGTTCAACAAATGAATTGGTTCCCAGAACAATTTGCTCATAAGTCAATTACTAATAGAAACTGTGTACACTTTTAAATAAATATTGACATAACAAATACCGATGTCGTTACTGTAATGAGTGGTCTCGCTTAGATCATTTATTATGTTTGTGTATTGGTTGTTTATTTTTTTAACGATACATTAATGAGAACTAGATCTCAATAAGTATGTTCACAAAAAAGTCTTGCATGACGTGTTATGGTTTCAATCGACGGACTAAAGTATAGATAGAGGAACAATTGTTTTCATTTATTATTTTATGAAGTCGTCAATTAAATCATGTATTAGTCTTTAAAACTCATTACTGTTATTTTTAAACGAATAAAATGTTAAGTTCAATATTATTATAATCTCCTTTTATAGATTGTAATTTATCACTGTATTGGGTATACATACTCGTATATATATGGTCACTTAAATGTCATATCAGTATATTTAATTTATGCTCCTAATTGTGAAAAGAGTAACCTATGGCTTTAATCGAAGCTGTTTCGACGTTTAGCTCGATCCAAAATTAGAAAATACAAAAATGACAAATTAAAAAAGGCAATAAAATTTAGTGTCGCGAAATAACAAATGAGCATAAACAATAGCAGTTGTTTTGGCAGTCACAAACAAATGCCTTAACTTTATGCCTTATTTACATGTAGGAGTATGTATAAATTAGGGTTGTAGCGAATATCAACTTCGAATCAGTTTTAACGGTATTTTAGCATTGATGCAATGAAATTTGAGCATTAACGAATTTAAATAAATTACATGTCGTAATTAATAAAATGTATCAATACAATAATAGTATTTTTTATCTGTTACACAAATTGACATTATAGGCAGGTAGGTAGGTACCTAATTACAGTTTAATTATGTTTTAGTTCGTTTACTAAAACAATAGTAAGTAATATGTTACCGTACATTAACTGTTCTCCGTTATTTTCGCCAATCTCGAATAAAGTTTTATTTCATTGAGCAAATATCAACGACCTAAGAGAGTATTTCTACGACTTTTGGGACAGGTTATAAATTTTATAAGATCGTATTTTATGTCGTCGATAATTTGTTAGATTTATATTTTTTTCTGGCAATGTTCCACGATTTTGAGACATCTCTTAAAGTAATAACAAGGTAAGAGAACCAGTTTACGAATATGTATCATAAAAAATATGTATGTTACTCATAGCGATCTCGTTAGGGTTGGGACAATTTATGCTTTAGGTATTTTTCTATTTGCAACTGTCACGAATTCGTAACAAATCTAATTCATCATGAAATTCATACCTTCATATTTCTCAATCCTTATAGGTAATCTTAACATGATAGTTCAATAACTGTATAGGAGATTTATTACATGTAATGTAAACAAACTAATAAATTTATGAACACGCAAATATATTATAACCAATTAAATTAACAATGATAGATATAGCATTTACAACGTGTGCCATCTATTGTTAAATTGTATTCGGAAAAAAAGAACCTGAACTTCAAATTGAGATAATCGATAGCTTAAGATCCCAAAACAATGATAGAACAGAAATTTCCCTACACGCCCTAAAACCTCAATATCCTTTTAATTTAAGCTTTAAGAACAAGATTATTAATTACAGTAGTACCTAATTCTTTATAATTTATTATTATCTCGATAGTGGCGCCACTGTTGCCACGCTATTTCCGCAGTTATCGATATTAAAAAGTAACGCGTGACAACCCTAGCTCCAGCCAAACGGCGCCAGAGCAAAACGTTCGATCACTCGCGTGTGACGAAATCACCTCGTTTTCTTTGCATGGATTTTGCGAGATCGCGATTTTAGATTGCAATTTATAATCAGGGTAGGGATAATTGCTAAATCAATCCTATGTTCTGAATAATGCATGTATGTATTAATTTTGTAGTAAGTCTACTAGTAAGCTAATTTAAATTACTTTAAAGTTGTAAGTACATTAAAAAGTATGAGATTCTATAACGTAGATTTGATACATATTTATTTGAGATTGTTAGGGATTAATGGCTTTTCAAGTATTAGGTTTTTTGCTTTTTGAGCAAATATATTTTTTGCAATAGCGGATGTTATTGGATTGGAGGACGTAGAGATTGTAGAGGGTATGATAAAACGCATACTCAAAGTGTAGTGTTTAATAAAAATAATAGTAGAAAAGTTGTAAAACAAAGATGGTTCGACTGCGGAGGGACCTAGCTACCACGGTCACATTATTTCTAACATGACGCAGTTCTTGCTTATTGGTGGTAGTGATAATGTCGGCTGACTTACATCTCTTAAAAAAAGTTAACTAGGATGTAATTGTGATTATAGGCAAGGCCGTCTTTACCCTTTCAAGGGCCTTGGGCACACAAGGGTAATGGGGCCCCTTATGTCCTTGACGGCTTCTATTTTTTTATTTTATTAGGATAGACAAATAGTTCAAATTCTGTTTTCCCTTATTTAAACTATATACTGAGTAAAACAATTTATAAAATCCTGTTCCGTTTCTGCTTGCTGCGGCACGACACTTTGTTGGTGGTTTATCAGGACCTAGAGGGCCCCCTCGATCGCGGGGCCCTGGGAAAGTGCCGTTTGTGCCCAGTGGGAAAGAATGGCCCGACCTTTCCTGACTATAGGCAAAAACCCCCATAAGATTACATGATGATCACGCAGTGGAACTTAAACGACTGGCAGGTAGGAATTTTCGTTAAAAGATTGTTATCTATTATTTTTGTGAGGCTTCCATCTCTGAATAATACATTCCGACGGAAAGAAATAATATTAGTTCAACACGTTTCTAAGTTGACTTACTGGCTTTACTATGTACGTGTACTTACTTTATAATATGACTGTTTCTATAAACAAGAAAATTACTAAGTTAGATTTACAGAAAATAATAACAAAACAAGGAGTCACTCGGGAAAGTATGTTTCATGACTCATTTTTGGTAGAATGGTGAGGAACAAAGGTATTTAATCTCATAGGAGCTAAGTAGCGGTGTTATGTACCTACATATACAGGAAAATAATTGTAGTTACAAAGTAGGTACGTATGGACTGTAATTACTGTAATATATAAATAAAATATATATTCACGTGTGATATGTAGTGCCTTTACATTAATTTTAATGTGCGTATGTATGATAGCGCCAAAGGATAGCGCCTATTCGAATTCCGAACGCATAATGTCTTAGTATGGTCTTAGTTTATTTTTTTTTAATATTACGTTGATTTAGGTGATAGCAATTAGTTATGCCAAATCCAACAATAAATAACTCCAATAATTATCGATTCATTATATTTTATTGGAATGGATGTTAAAAACCAAAGGTTAAAAACATTGCAGAGGTATATTTAATCAATATTCCAAAATAACCGCTTTTTAAGTGAGCATGTAGGTATTGGGTAGATAGATAATATTAGATAGTTATTTGTGGGTCTTACTAGGTAGATAGGTATTTTGTACCAGATAACAATGATTGTTGTCATTAGTTCAAATTCGTGCAACGCCGTCTATGATCACAATAACATTAATAACAAAAATACTATCTTCTTTAAAAAAAAAAAACAAAAAGGCTTAATTCTAATGATATTAACGGAATTGATAACTCAATATTTAAATTAAAATTACCTAATGAATAACCGGAAATTAGCACTGACAAATTGATTATAACGTTATTCTTCATTCTCATAGTCGCGTTATGTAAACACAACGAAATTCTGTTAAAGTATATATTAAATATAAATATATTACACATTATACTGTACTGTAGGAATACCTATGCTACTTAGCAATAAATTGTAAGCGTGGTATGTTTATGGACATAAGTAGGTACTAAGTATATAAACTTAAAATGTATTTTTAAATTATGCTACTTAACGACTTTACTTACGAAAGAAATTATTCTTTCGTAGGAATTTTCGAATTATATACCAATACATGAATAAGATATAAATGATTATATCTTATTCATGTATTGGTATATAATTTACTTCGTACATAAATATGTACTTAAAAGCATTAATACCTTAATAAATTTGTCATACTTGTGCCTTTAAAAAAAAAACAATGTTTACCTTTGGGAAATCCGGATGTTAAATGAGTTCCGTTTTCAAAATCGAACCGATTACTCAACATAGGTACATAGGTACATAGGTAACATAGGTATGATAAGTAATATTATAGTACCTACTTCCTGTCCTTCAATATAATGTACACGGTATACATCTTAATTTGTTATAATTTCCTCCATGATCACAACAATAACGACCAAAACAACAAATGAAAATCAAAACATTCAACTTAAACGACAAAATTAAAATAAAAAAACAAATCGATGTAATTCACTTACACTGGCACACTACACAACTACGTACACTTTAAAAAAAATAAGTTCTTTTTTCAAATTCGTGAATATTTCGTTCGAAAATATCGCGCACGAGCCAGTCCTGCGACGCGCTTACGTTCCGGCTTCCAAATGACAAATGCGCGTCAACGGGTTGTTCTTTACATCGTCCGTTTGTTTACCTCCGAGGTTTCGCTCGCTCAAGTTCAAGGGATTACGAAGGAACGCGACGATATGACGCGAACCAGCATAGTTAGATCCCCGCGCGTCCGCCTAATTGTATCTATTTTGTAAAAAATATTCAGGTGGGGAGTATCTTACAATATTGGTGTGATTTACTTTTCTTTCTACGAGCCATTTAACCTCATACGATAATGCTATTTGAAGGAGCAGCTACATAAGTATCTTATGATGTCATACGAAATATGATTTGATAAGCGTTGATAATAAAAACCAGGTAAAACATTACTTGTAAATAATATTCTTGCTTAACTATTCGTACCTACTGACCTAAGAAGATACCTATACGCATTTTTTAGAATGTTGACAGATACATGAAAACATGAGGTTAAATTAGATGGCTAATGGTTAGGACGAATCTTATATTTAAGATTAAATTAATGAATACATTCATAAAAATGCCACACCGTTTAATTTATTATAAAGTACCTAGCTACAATTTATTTTTAATTAAAAAATAGTGTTAATTCTAAGTACAACGCAATAATCATAAAGGTAAAAAATAAGTATTTTTAGCGTTATCATTTAATTATCTATAGATAAAACTGAAGTGTCTGTTTGTGATTTCAAAATAATTTTTTTTTACTCAATGTATGTGAAAGTATACACAATACCTATAACGAACATGCATTTTTTTTGTCTGTCTGTCGGTCGGTCTGTCTCTCTGTCTGCCTGTCTGTATGTCGGTCTGTCTGTCTGTTCTGCTGAGATAATCTTCTAATCGGCTGGACTGATTTTGACGGGACTTTCACTGAAAGAGAGCTGAAGGTCTAAGGCGAAACATAGGCTACTTTAATTTTTGAAAAAATCCATTATCAAGCGCTCCATGTGCTTGCGCGCGCCGTCGCGGGGGAGCGGGATGCGGGGATCAGCAAGTTTAAAATTAATTGCTAGGTCTACTTCCATATATGTAAATTTAGAATGATAAAAGGAGACATTTTCAAAAATCCATTTTCGGTGTCCTTATAAATATTTTTAAAACGTAATAAACGTTGCATATAAACCTATAGCTACTTATGAGGTCTTTAAGGACAGGTATCTGTAGATATTTGCTACTAAATTAACTCAAAGAAGTCGTCATTCTGAATCAAAAGCTAATTTTTTCCTTTTAATTTTCATAATTTAGATTTTTGTCTGGCTAGAAATCAAACCCGGAACTCAGTGCGCAGTAGACCGGTATGATGTCCGCACCGCCACGGCGTTTTTGTGTATAAATAGGACCTATGTAGCTACTTATCTTAGATAATAGAGATATACATGTCCACAATGAGCGACATTTAAATTTTGCTTTT
>DWPV01005366.1:0-12523 GCA_018251915.1 Urbanus proteus proteus
AAAATAGTTATAGTTCTAAGGAGCATACTTATCCGAGGCGTGAATGCAATTTAAAAAAATGTCTGTCTGTCCGTCTGTTTGGCTGAGCTAATCTTCTAAAGGGCTGGACCTATTTTGACGGGACTTCAGCTGAATGTCTAAGGCGTAACATAGGCTACTTTAATTTTCGAAAAAAGCATTATCGAGCGCGTTACGTGCACGTTGGCTCCCTTGCGGGAGCGCAGGGTTTTGCCTATTTTTAGATAAGTATTCCTTTTTACTTTTTTTACGTGGGTGAAACCGCGGGGATCAGCTAGTAATAATATACAAACTTAAGTATTAAAATAAGCCTGGTACACGTACTACGCCTACGAGATTAAAATATATACCACAGGGCTTTCACTTAACTTTAAACTTAGGCAGTTAATAATGCCTTTCAAAACACGAGCCTAGACCCCTTAGCTACACAAAAACCCACTTATCACCAACTTTGGCTAAAAACCCGGCTTTAGTTAATTTGAGATCCATCTCGAATACCGAAAGTAATTGTGTGGTAAGCAATATGTTTTTCCATCAATTTCATTTAAAAAAAAAGATTTTTTTAAGGTATTTTATAAAATACAAAGAAGTAAATAAATTTTCGTAACTTCGCTTAGAATTTTTCTGGAAAATTGAACAATGCTGGCAACTGCCGTCAATGAGCATCTGTAATCTACTCCAGATAAGATCCTAATCCTCCCTGAGGTCGGTCACAGGTTATCATTTTTTTTACATGATTTAAGTCCTTGATTTTATATAAGGCTGATTACAGATGTCCGTGGGCGGCAGTGGCCACTTACAATCAGGTGGACTATTTGCTACTTCTATCATATATAAAAAAAAGTAGTTAAATATTTATTTTTTCTACTACTGCATATAACTTAAATCCAGTCTTGTCCACTATCCCTAGTGATGTTTAGAAAGCTATACCTTTACGTTAAACTAGATTTATTCTACATCTTTATTCTAGTCAGGCGTCTCTGGAGACTGCTCATACGATGTGGCTTGCTCGGATTTTCAAAAAATAACATTCCAAATAGAAAATAACAGTATGCAAGGATAAAACGGTGTATTTTGGAAAATACTGAAATATCTTTTACAATCCGGTCAACGAAAAAGTGATATTTCTTATATAAAGAATGAAAAAAAGAAACGTTTTATAAATATAATCACTACAATATAACAATATTGATAAACAATATAAAGTAAAATATACAAACTTAAAAATAAATAACAAAGATTAATATAAATTGTTTGATATTTAATCCAATAAGTTTATATCTTTACTAGCTGGGCCCGCAAGTTTGTCTGCGTGGTTATTTTTTAATCACCACGTGACCTCTTTAACAGTAATCGCTATATTTTAGTCAATTTACTAAAATTTGCAATGTCCAATTAACTTACACCTTCCTCAAAATGTTCTTTTTGTTACCCGTACAAAAATCTGTTCAGTAATTTTTGAGGAAATCGATCATATAAAAACAGACAGCTTTTGAGAGCATTGTTTTATAATACTTGTAGCTTAATAATAGAAGCTGGTAGAAACAGCACAGAAGAGCATGAACGACGAACATGAGGCAACCATATTAGTGCTCAAGGCACATCTGTAATTTGCTTTAGATAGTACCTCTGTACTATAGGAAGCTGATTAGAGATCTCCCGTGACGCTAGTGCCTACTTATCATAAAGTGGACTGCATTCTCATTTGCTCCTTGATTGGGAGCTCACTGGAATCATTCTGGCTAAATCTAATGAAATTGCACTCAAGTGATCTAACATGTTAAATCTATGTTATCATCATCATTTTCAACCCATCATTTTTCCACTACTGGGCACCTCTCTCAGAATGAGAGAGGTTTTAGGCCATAATACGTTGGCCAACTTCGTTTCAACTTCACACAACTTTCTATTTTAAAGCACTGTCCGTTCTTTTCTTAGTTAAAGTTTTGACGACCCGGATGGCGCAATGGTTAACACGCCGGACCGCTAATCCGAGGGTCCTGGGATCGATTCCCGGCGAGAGGGAGATTTGAATGATGAGTTTAAATTTCCATTCATGGTCTGGGTGTGTGTCCATGTCTTGTGTGTTGTCCATGGCACCCACGACACAGGGAATCCTAGTGTGGAGCTATGAGTGTGATGCGTTATTCTTAGTTAAAGCAAGTGAAATTTAAATTCTGATACGCACATTACTTCGAATAATCAGAGGTACCTGGGATTTGATACTCGGATCTCAGGTATATTGGCCAGAGATCTCAGTATATAGGCCGACTGACAGGCCGAGTTTCAAATATTAAGCTATAACTGCTCAATGTTAAAAGAAAAAATATTTCATCCTATACAAAACATTTATTTACATAAGAGTACGAAGTCTTAAGTAGAATATATTACAAAAAGATCTAATCCCGAAATATATAGCGGATGCCACCGCCACGAGGGATGAGAGATACGAGCGATCAATCAAACGTCATGGATTAAGAGCAGATAGAACATTGGACCATTTTTCCATAGAAGGAATGGAAAATAAAGATTTTTGTCATAGACATATTTCTGGCTTATAACAGCTTGGTATGAGTTAAGGTGGTTGGACCAATTGTGGTTTTGGAGATGCTACCGATATACCAATTTATGATAATAATGTTGAATGATGCGTTGTTAAAGAGATATGAGGCATGGGGCCTCGGAGTCAGCTATTTATCTGTTGCTGACTGGATACGTAGGACTACAGTAGATTTTGAGCAGCACAGTTGAAGTTTTAACAATCAATCACCGTCAAGTCTACCTGAAATAGTACAAGATACCCTTAAAAAATATTTTAGTAAGGAATATGAAATTTACCGATGTACAAATTAATAAAAAACCCTTTATTGGTTCTTATATAATAATGCCTTTGAAAAACCAAACAAATTAGGATCACAGAGCAACAATCTGAATTTATTTAGATATCAGCCTAGCGATCAAACTCGGGACTCTACGTGTCTAACCAACTACTCTATAACATGGTTCAAGCTTAAATATACTTTGAGTGGCGAATACCAAAGTCCACACAGCATTAAGAGGAAAACGTCACAGGGTGAGAGATAGGAACTATCAATCAAACGTCGCGGATTACGTCCAGTGAGTTGCTCTCAGCAAGAATATAGTCAAGTCCGAAAGAGTGTGGAAGTAGTATTTTGGAGGATACTTTCTTTTATTTTGTTACTAGTATTTACCCGCTTCGCTCGCGCTCATTTGTACATTCGCACAAAAAGACCGTAGGTATAAAAGTAGGTATAAAAGCTACTTTTCTATCCCTCGGGAGTAGTAACACTTTTCGGGATGAAAGGTACTCTCTGTCCTTTTCCAGACCCCGGCAATGTGTGAGCAAAATTTCATAACGATCGGTTTAGTCGTTAACGCGTGAAGGCGTTACAAAAAAAAACAAAAAACAAACAAATAAACGGACATTCGCATTTATAATAATTAGGATTTTTTTTCTTGTCTAAAAAAGGACGATTTCTACACTCATAGCACCACAGTAGGAGTTTCTCCTGTATCGTGGGTGTCATGGACACGCAAAGACAAATACACAAACACCTAGACACAGAACAGAAATCTAAATTCATCATTTAGATATCTGTTCTGTGTTGGGAATTGTTCTGTTCTCGGAATTGAACCCGGGACCCTCTGCGTGGCAGACTGGTATGGTGACCGCTCCGCCACGTGGTCGCCAATAAATCTAAAAGCAATCAATTCCTTACGGTTTTTTTCTTGTGGAATCGTAGCTTATGTCAATAAGTACGTAAAGTACGAGTGCGTTAGCAATTCTAAGTCTAGAACAAATGGATCATGTAAGTTCGTTAGGTCTATACTGCTTCGCTCCACACAAATAAATAGATTATATGACTTTGCAACTTCAGTGATGTGGAAGTTAAAAGTAGTCCAATAGGACTTAGTATAATATAAACATTATACTACCGAAAATTATCTGGACAATACCTTTCATGTTAGAAGTACTAGAATCGATCGATGAATTGCTCATAGATTTTAGAAGTAGCAAACGAGTATGCAGTAAATGGCCACTGCTGCCCATGGACATCTGTAATCACAGTCTTACCTAGGGTCGACCACAGATACGTTGCTACTCCTGAGGACTGAGCTCCAAACACGGACTCCAAACACTGCTGTTATGAGACAGAAATAGGTGTGGCGGTGGAGCCGCCGGAGTCGAACCACAAAGGGTTCTACTACCTGTAAAATGACGTGTTGTTAGTTTTGAAGACCACGCTGAAATATCTACTCTTAAAGGGTAAATCTCTATGTACTCGTAATACAGATTTCCTCTTAGTTTCATTTAGTCTTAAACCAAATGCCAATTCCATTGTGACTATAGTAAACCATTTCCGAACGTCCTGTTGCAACAAACTTCCATAATCCAATTGCGTCCAATAATGCTCTGAACTTAGTATAAGTTCAGAGCAAGGGAAGAATAAATCATAAGAAAACTTCACCATAAATCTCACGCACAATCCTTTTCATGTCATTCTTGTCACAAGTTTCTTTGGGCCTGTTTGTGGACAATGCTCTGATGTATTGCTTTCCAGGTTATACCTTTTTCTCCCGTGTTTATTTTTTGCGATATGATATGTTAAGGCTTTTGGGAAATGTTCAGGATGAAAAGATGATGTTTCAAAACTTTTGGAAGTATGTAGGTAAGGTTGATACTTGTTGAGTATCAGACTGTGACGTTTGTACACAACTGTATTTTGAAAGCAAACGTTTGTTTTCACAATTGAATTGTTTATAGTATTGTCTCTATTAAAATAATAATATATAAGGGCTTAAGGCATGGTATCTGATTAAATACCACAAATAAAAATAAAACCTTAGTAGATTTTTATATTTAATTATTAAATTCTATCTATTTGTTCATCGCTCGATATTAGCTAAAATTAAATACAATTTTTCGCCAGAAACAAATTAAACTTATCTTTAAGTAATATCTCTTCCTGAAAATATAGTTTAATTAAAATGTTCTTCAGTTATTAAGTTTTAGTTACGAAGATAATTATTACATTTCCTTTGTGTCAAAGAAAAAACATTTAAAATTGTTATAGTAAAGATATCAGAATCTCGTAATGAAAATACAATCACGTACAAAAATTTTGAATGGATTCTAAATCTCAATTATTAGGACGTACATTCCAAATTTAACTTAAAGCTATGTAAGGAAAGTTTAATATGGCTCAACATGACGGCCGAAATACACACAATTGGCAAATCATTAACCTGACCAATTAACAAAGTAATTGTTTCTGTCACGCGACTATTCGATTTAAAACATATTCAAAGCCTCACAAAATTAGAGCTGTATTCAATGCAAAAGCGTTCTTATTACCTTCGGTTTGATGTATGTGTTTTTTTTTGTCTGTTGGTGATTTGATTTTTTAGCATTTTAGGGCTAAGTAGCATGCCTTGGGAGAGACCTGTACATTGTACGGAGTGGACTAATGTTGGCTAAATAGAGAGGCATTTCGAGACTTCATTAAAAAAATAGATTTTACAAGGTGGTAGAACATGTATGGTTTCGCCGGGGAGGTACCACTGTCACACTTATTTTTAGCGTGAATCAATTCTTGCGTTTCAGTAGTAGGGTGTAGTTGTTGACTCATTTTATTATTTTTAATGACTTAAAACTCACATACATAGCTCTGAAGTAGGATTTTTCCTATATCGTGGGTGCCATGGATACACAAATACATATACTAATACATGAATACATATACACCCAGAATCAAAACATACATCTACATTCAGATGTCTGTCTGGCCGGGAACCAAACCTGGGACCAGTTTCAGACTGGTATAATGACCGCTCCGTCTCGCCAGTCTCCAAAGGGCTGATGGATAAGTATAGGATTTTGGATAAATAAGTAAATAACGCCACAAGTACAGGATAAAGTATCCCGAAAATGTAGCGAGGCGTAGATCATCAATCTTTACCCCCAAATCCAGAGCTCAACCAACCAACTTACCTCATTTGCATCTTAAACCGTCTATAAAACTTTATACTCCCAACTTTTCACATTTGGCAACCATTTTTGGACAATTAACCTTTTAAAATGGCACTGTTTCACGCGAATGTAGGTTAGATGAACGTTACGGTTTTTTCATGTTATTTTATCTTATGTTATGGTGATAAGGATTATGTTTGGGGTTTTGGAAGAAACACCTTAAAGTTTGACTTGTTACCGAATACCACAACTTTTTTGCCTTATAACAAGTACAGCAATGTCCTGGTTTGAATTGTGCCAAGAAAATACACATCTATAAGAGGTTCCTACTTTGTTCAGGATTAGTAATGCTCTGATTGATCTCAGGTAGTACTTCAATTATGTCTATAGTTGAAAGCAGTTGGATATTTACGGCAGTGGCCACTTGTGATCCAATAAACAAAGCCTTAGTCCTTAAAAGTAATAATGCGTCTGTGATTAACTTCTTTACCTTCTTACTCCTATACTGTATAAAGTTTATTATGGATATATATGGGCGGTAGGAAAGAATTATCATCAGGTAAAATTAATGCTATTGTAACGGTACGTTTCCCAGTCAGCCAAATCGGAAGCTTTCCACTGAGCCTACAGCCCTTAATCAGTATGACGTCATGCCAATTGATGTGAGAAGGGGAACGAGAGAGAAAGAGAGAGACGTATTGAGACGGTAACCTGAGGCAACGAAAATAATGGAGAAGGAAGGTTACCAAGGCGATAGTATAACAAGATGGACAATTGTTGTTGTAACATGTAAAATGTGTGGTGTGCGCAAGGTGTGCGCAATAAATTGTATTGATTTGAAAACTGAGTCGTTTCACTGTTTTACTTTTTTTTCTTACAAAAATTATGAACAAATTCGTTTAAGACCACGTATAGTAAATGGCTTCTTAGCTATAATAACCGTACGTGCAAAAAGATCTAGTTTAGTCGTGCATGTTCTTTATAGGTCAGGTTTATGATAAGGAAGCTTCTAGAACGAATACAGAAGTAGGTCTCTTGTAGCACCTGCATCTGAGAAACACTCACGAATTCCTTTACAAAGTAAGCCAGCGTTAAATTCTTCATGCATTCGGTTCTGGTCTCACTGACGGCGAATTTTAATGTTTTAATATCGGATATTAAAAGGACGCTACAAGAGTTCTTCTTCAAGGCCAGCGATACATTGGCGATTTCTCTTCTGTTGCACATGTGCTTAAACGACGTTGACTTTCCATCAGGTAGCCCGTCTGACTCACTTCTTAGTTTATGATTTAAAAAATAACATTAGGAATTTCAATTCATAACTATCCCAGACTAATTCAAAATACCCTGTGTAGATGTATCTCCCTTACCACACCTTTCTATCCTGTAGTAGCACTTTACGCTGCTGTTAATCAATAAGTATATAGTACTAGTTTTCGCCCACGGCTTCGCTCGCGTAAATATTAGATTTGTATACTTCAGGTGTAGTTCTAATGCAATTCAATTTTATCAAGTAGCCGTAGGCGTAAAAGTATCCCTCGGGAGTATTTCGTTATTTCGGGATGACAGGTACTCTATGTCCTTTTCTGGACCCGTTACTATATGGGTGCAAAATTTCATAACGATCGGTTGAGTAGTTAAAGCGTGAAAGCGTTACAAACAAACAAATAAACGGACTTTCGCATTTAAAAAATAAAAAATTCGCTTTCGCAAATTAAAAATTTTGCTCGTCACTTTTCAAGCTACATTTTTAATCTATTTAATAGCTTACTCGTTCACAGTATGACTAAAGGCCTAGTCTACTGTTTCGAACAAAGACTGCATGTCCTCTATAGAACAAAAGTATGAAGATACCTTTTTGCGAGGCGTCTATGACAAGCGTATGAATTTTGTTCACTTACAAAAGTTCACGGAAAACTTCTGAATATCAGACGACAGTATTCGCTATATAGATGGAAAATAAAAGTGCGTACGATACTCTATTGTCTAGAGATATCGATACAAATGAATAAAGTTGAAGTGTCTGTTTGTGATTTCGAAATAACATTTTTTTACTCAGTGCATATGAAAGTATACACGATATCTATAACGAAATGCAATTTAAAAATATCTGTCTATCTGTCTGTTTGGCTGAGATAATCTTCTAAACGGCTGGACCTACTTTGACGGGACTTTCACTGGAAGATAGCTGAAAGTCTAAGGCGTAAAATAGGCTACTTTAATTTTTGAAAAAAGCATGAGCGCGCGCGCCGCGCTCAAACGGCTCCCCTCGCGGGAGAGCGGGATTTCAGTTAGGTTTAAATATGTATTCCTTTTTACCAGCCATTCCAGCTAGTGATTTACCTTCCAGTAAAACAACTACAAAGAAAATTCTTATCATTTCCAAACTTGACCTACAATTGCTGGCCTAAAAATCCCAATATCAATCATACAGGTAATCAGCGACCACAACCGCAACCGATGGCTCCACGCAACCATTCGTGTTCTGGTTATTGTTTTACTTATTTGCATTCGGCCATGGTTGAGGTTGCAATAATTGCTTCTCGGTTGTCCAATAATTCCACAATTAATATCCGGATTGGGTATTGGGAATTTATGTCTGCGTTATTTCAAATCGTCGGAACTCAGTGGCGTGAATATATTGAAAGCGATAGGTCATGTTAGGTTACATTGAATATTTTCAGTTCAATGACAAATTACCAATTTTTTCCTTTTAAAAAGTAAAAAAAAGGTAATTAAAAGTCAAAGTATTCCTTTTTGTAATCAAATTCAGATTACGTCAAATTTTGATGTTAGTTAATTAAGTGTATTAGAAGGGTAAATACTATAATTATAGTAAAATCACCACTAAAATTTGTGTAAACGAAAATAATATTAATTTCCACTAATTACCTAACCAAATAGACTCTGTTTATTTTGAAAACGTTATTCAAAACGAACACCAAATTAATGTAAATGGAGCTCAGAAAGGCCGGGCCTAGTCAAGCATAATTTGACTTTGAAATCGTTCAAAATATTTCAATCAAGTTGATTCAATTAAACGTCAGCTTTCAGGTTTAATAAAAAGTGACCAAGAGACGTCCCTTGGGGAGTTCCCACGAAAATCTTAAGTCTAACGAAGCGACTCGGAAAAAAATCGCTCGCTTTTCTAATATAAATTATCTGGTGCCATCCACTTCCTCGCTGTGTTTCCTGACCGTTCGAAAACGAGCCCTCTTGCAGCGTAAATGAGATTGAAAGTGTGTCAAATGCATTCGACAAAACCGTATTTAAAACTGTGATATATTACACGGAATATATACCAATTTCGGGGCGTTTATTGAGAGGGAGGGATAAGGAGTTTTGTTATCGGGTGTTAAGGTCGTCTTCCCGGTGGCAGATAGGGAACCCTCCCTGGATCATTTATCAACCGGGATAGAGGCTGTCAGGTTCTGATATCCACGTTACGATATCCAGCCTCAAAGAAAGGTGATATTTTCCTTCGATACTCACTGACTTGAACGATCAAGAAGGAGTTAACTTTAATCAACACTTCGCTATTATTTCGGTGTTTCGAAATTAATATTATAAATATTGCTTAAAAGCTTTCATACAGACAATTTTCCTGTTCTGAAATGAGAAACATCATTTTGAAGTTTTGACTGGCAGGGAATCGAACCCGGATCCCCCTGAGTTTTAAATCGACATGGAAACCTCTGAGCCGTTTTACTGTTAGTATTTTTCATCGTGAGATGTAAATAAAACTATTATTTTTGTTGATTCCTGCATTGCTATCTGGAATAGGATAAACGGGATTAAAATCACATCAGCGGCTGCTTAGCCAAGCGCGCGATAAATCAGTTGGCACATTATGCAATGTTAGCACTAACTGTTCCGTTGATTGTTCGGAATGGATTATCCATACCTTGTGTATCTGGAGCTTATCCCCTGAGATTTATAGATTTAGTGTCTAGAGCTGGCTTGAATGTCTAGGATTTAGTGTCTTTAAAATTTAGCTTATAGATTTTTTTACTTCTATCACTTCAGTTAAAAAATCTTAAAACGCTTTCTACACTCATAGCCCTACAGAATTATTTTCACTTCTGTCGTGGGTGTCATGGGAACACACATACATGAATACACAATCACTTAGACCCAGTACAGAAATCTAAATTCATCATTTGGTCTCTGTCTGGCCGGGAATCGAAGCCGGGATCTATTGCACGTCGGATCGGTATGGTAACCGATGGTTTCGCCACGCGGGTCGTCACTCAGTCTAAATTTAAAAAAGTTTTTTGTATAATTTTTCCTTGTGGGTTTTCACTTACACAATATAAAAGAGTAAAGGTCAAATAGAAGTTGCCTTTTTATAGCAGCAGCATAACACTGCTGTTACAAGTCAAAATAGTCATAATGGCGCTGCCTTCAAATTTCAATCAAGGTGGGTTTTACTACGTTTAAACGTTTAATTATTTTTTAATTATCTACGAAAAACCTAAAACCCTTATTTTACCACAAGCCACATTATCATACCCCTTACCAGATGCATTCAGTGAATTAATAAAAACATACATCATCCCTTATTATTATAATATATTACATGTAACAAGCAAATGAATACTTATGTGTTGTATAATATGGATCATATTACGATACTTTTAGATCCCATCCCGGATATTAAGTCAATCATAATTACTAACCCTTTCCCGCCGCATATATTACTTGGGGTATTGTGTACCCACAGTGAGAATAATACAACGGAAGTTATTTATCTTTGAGAGAATGTGCTAACCCTTTATTTTAAATATTAAGTGGGATAATGAAATAATGTTAATGTATATAATCTTGTCAGGTGGTACTTCACAGCAGAACTTATGGCTGGTTTTAATTAGAAGGGTGAGGGTAGTACAAGACAATTAGAAACATGACGATCTATTAGTAGCTGACGCTATTAATTTGAGATCCATCAGGTTATCATAAGTCATTTATATTATATGATGCATTATATTATATTATTGTAATTCGTTTAATAAATTGGATTGAAGATATTTCGTTTGTCAATCCAATTTAAAGTTTTCTGTATGTTTAATAGGCAAGGATACCACGAAAATCATCAATTTGTGATTTCTTGCTAAAAATAATATTTTTCCGAATATATACCTGCCTGCATTGATTTTTAAGGGTAAGAGATAATGTAGACTCCCAGTAATAACTGTGACTAAAAATTACAAATATTTCCCATTGATTATACAACGGAAAAGGCATCAAGAAAAGTTTTTCTAAGAGCTAAAAGCAGTACGAAAGCTTATAATAACTTAGGATTATCATACTATAGTCACAATAGTCTATCCCTAACCCACCACATGCCGCCAACCGTCAATATTAATTAGTAAAACCACGAGGGTGAATATTTATCCAGCGTCGAGCGATGACGGGTTAACTCGTGTATAAATATTATTCTACACCATATTGCGGTGTTAATATTATTGTATGAATATTATATGGTGATGGAATAAAATGGCCCAGTAATCTGTTGCGTGTTAAATATATACAGGCTGTCTGTTCTGTTCGTGATTTAATATACAGAGCTATGTAAAGGATTTTAATATGATTTCTATTAATTTTGAGTAAGAAGCAGTTAATATAGCTTGATAAATTTAAGACGTATTGTGAGGAATTATCTCTTAGACATTTTTATTATGAGTTATATTTTCAAATTAGTTGTAGCAATCGATAAACCGTTACAAGAAAATATTTTGGAGAAACATTTAAATGGACGGACTACTATTTTCCTTATAGTTTTGTAAAGAAAATTGTTTAACTTTTAAATTAGGATGCAAAATCACCTTATAAATACGAACTTCCTCGAGTTACAGTGATTTAGTGATGTGTGTATTTCAAAAATACACAGATACAATAAATACATATTACTTACCAGCAGATGGACTGCATATTTATTCACTTCATCAAATTTATAAAAGCCTTTGTATCCTTTCATTGTATAAAGGCTTAGCTTAAAAACCGGGAATGATAGATAGATTTAATTCAATCTCCCACTCATTCACTCACTCATCCCGCCTGACAGCTGACCGGCTTAATTCGATTCGTTCGTATTTTATTAAATTTGAATTTGATGTTAAAATAGTCTGATAGAATGGAATGGGGATTGTTTTTTCTACTGAATAATATAATTTCTATGGGTTTTAATTTTTTTATTTTGACTTACGGACTAAAAGGTTTGATGTTAATTTTTTCCAAAGTTAAAGATTTGTCGTTTAAATAAAGTAGCCTTAATAGATAGAGCCTATTGATACTATAAGCTAGACAGACATAATAGTTCATTACGATACGGGTGATCTAAGTTGCCTAGCGGCTCCAGCTCCACATGCCTGATTAGTATAAGGTTAATTATTGTAACATACATTTAAATACATAACATTAAAAAAAATGAACATGTCATTTTTTTTAAAAGATGTGTGTTATGGAGTTTCTTGCGCCGCTTCTTCTCCATAACTAAACACCTTCCGAAGTGGT
>DWPV01005367.1:0-12521 GCA_018251915.1 Urbanus proteus proteus
GCCGCAGTCTAGCGAAAGTCGCTGATTAAAAGGCAAACATAGATTCGCGCGTCTGAAGTATGGAGCGGGCATATCTATGGTATGTATCTATGGTTTTACGTATACTACGAGAATAAGTAAACGTTTAAAGGTTTACATTTTAACTACCATAATTCATGGAGAAAAATGTGGGATGATTTTTGATTGAAAATAACTGTATTTTCACATAATTAAAGACCAACGACTGTACCTACCTACTTTTTGACTGTATATAATGTCATTGTTTCTAATATAATTTTAAGTATAGTTTGTTTTAATTTATCCGATAATTATTATATAACAAAGCCGATGTGCCATGTAAATAAGTAATTGATAAACTAGAATATATTATAATTTTATCGATATATACAATTTTTGTACACGCAAATTTTACAAATACGGTGCCCTGTGACAAATATCAATTTAAATATATTTATCTATACACAGATATAAAAGATAATATTTTATAGCAATTTATATAAAATTCAATTTATTTATATTTGTTGAATTCACTTCAACATTTTATCTGACTCATGTTGAGTCAAAATTGTTATAGGAGCGTGTAAGGATAACTAGTATTTTGTATTTTTATATTTTTAATCGATAAGATTTTTTTGAAAATTAAACATGCTGTATACATGATGTTGTTACAATAAGTTCAAAACTTGGTGAAGTGAAAGTAATTTGTGTTATATATTATGTGTATCTATTTTTATAAGTTCAACAATTGCAATCATACCCAAAGTTAATGTGTAATGTCGTAAATGGCGTTCACATTAAATAGCCAGTTTTTAATATAATAAACGATAGATTTTTTATTGCTTTTCTAGGGATATTTTATTACATTTGTGTTGTCAGATATTTTTCACATTTGAAATAACAAAGAGGACTTCTAATGCCCGACATGCGTTTGGTAAAACATCAGTTCATTTAATCTTATGTAAAGCATCTATAAGTTTGGCTTTTACTTACTTATACTTATGTTTACTCCTGTTTACCGTTCAAAAAATTTATAAAAATACTTTTTTTCGCAGTTAAAATTGCTGCAATCCATTTTTTTCCTTATGATAATTTCGTTGCGATGTTATAAAAATACTTACGTCACTGTAAGTACTGACACCGGTTTAAAAAAACCAGTTTATCTATAAATGCACTTATACAATATTTTATATGATGATATAATGTCGTAATACGTCTTAAGCGACGCGACGCCTTCATTATCGACGTTTGGCAATCAAAGCGTGTTTGTGAATATTGAATGAGATTACATCGCTTGTATCCCTAGTATGGTTTCGTCAGTTTGGTATAACGTTAGGATAGACAGACTAATTGAATGTCTTATTATCTAATGATCATACGTTTTGGAGTGACACAGACACGGATTTTGTCTGTAAATTATATATTAAAAAATGGTATATATGACCCATTACTGATTCGAGATGATCTTTGACTGTAGATGAAAAGGAATCTGTTACAAAATCGCTCATAATAAATACATACGACTGTAAATGTTATTCAAAGAACTTTAGAAAAAGACGATCGGTTAATTTGTTTCGTACTGCATCTTCTCTGTCACTCATGATATTTTCCACGTTTTTTCGCTGAACACTATTGTTTAGTTTAAATATTCCCAATATCCTCTTATGTCATCTGTTTCAGAAAAAATGTTGTAACAACTCTTAGTAGATTACTCGTAGTGTTACGTGCGACGAAAATCCGAAGATAGCCGATTATAGCCGAAAGTATCTTCCAAAGTTTCTACATATAATTTTTATGACTTGATCCTTTTGCATCATAATTCTTGATCGCAGTATTGTGAAGTTGTATCATAATTTTATAACACGATTTTCCACCTAAGCGCTTGTTTCTCTTACCCAGAAGTAGGAATATGTTTTAAAGTTTAAATTATTCAGTTGTCACTTATAGTCCACAAAACGGCAGAGCCGTGTTTGAAGTTGAAACTCAAACTTCAAAACTCTTCATCCTTTTAAGTTTTAATTAATACAAATTGTTTCTTTGCGATCTTTAGACGCCTCTTTTCGGTTTAGTCCTTGGAGTCTTATAATACGTTAAGCTACTGTTACACTACATATTAGGTACCTTCAAAGTTGTCTGAATATTATTTAAGCAAATCTTATAAGTTGTGAGGTAAGTTGAACTGAATACATCGATTTCGCTCATATAAAATATCGAAATAATTTACAGAACATAAAAAATAACTGATAAATTTACTAAACTTTAATACTTTGCATATTTAAAATGATAGTTTTCAGTTTTTTTTACTAAATTAATTACTGTAAAAGATATGATATATGTATTTATATTATACATAGTCTTCATTGAAATTTGTCTTAAAATAACTGTTGATTCCTTACTGAGCTTTTGATCGTATTGTATGTATGTATGTATGTATAAAATAATTAGTTAAATTGCGTTATTTCTACTTAAATAGGTATTATCTAAGAGGCTTTCTCTCGATAACTCACCGATTCAACATTCGATGTTTATAGTTAGAGATTATTTTATTGTGATTGTTAAGACTTTATATTTGTAAATCAATTTTCCATCAAATGTTCTCATTCCTTATTATTGTATGCTATACAGATGTTAATATAGACGTGCATTGTTATTTTAGGGCGTTACTTAAAAATAACAATAAAGACTGTCATTTATTTTGTCGTTTTATTTTAAACAATATTTTAACCATATCCATCTATCACATTTTTTTTACTCAATGCATATGAAAGTATACACGATACTTATAACGAAAATTCAATTAAAAAAATGTCTGTCTGCCTGTTTGGCTGAGGAATCTTCGGCTGGACCGATTTTGACGAGATTTCAATGGATATTGCTGAAGGTCTAAGGCGTAGCATAGGCTACTTTAATTTTGAAAAAACCCCTAGTGCCATTCGCTTGCGGCCACCGTTGCGGTTGAGCCGGGTATCACTTATGTTAAAATATTTATGCCTATTTACTTTCTTAATGCGGGTGAAACCGCGGGGATCGGCTAGTATAAACTTTTGTTTTTAAATTCGGTTTTGTTTTTTTTTTGTTTATTCACTTTCATCCGCAAAAAGTAAATTGTAATGCAATTATTGCGTTTAAAAAAGGTTCTTTTGAGCCGAAGTGGACATAACTCGAACAAATTAACTTTACTGCAATAACCATCGGATTTGCATAATTGGGTCCCGCCTAAAAGGGGTCTTTGAAATCCCTACTTTCCACGCTTTAGGTACTCAAATGTACAGAAAATAAATTCGGCTTAAGGTCGCGTATTAGGGACACCGAGATTCGTTCTAACTCGGTAAAATTATCAAAATACTGGTCTCGAGTGCTTAAGGGATAGTATGCAAAGCGCCTGCGGATTGCATAGATCTTAACCTATCTACAAAGTTAAGCAACGTCGGTTGTGGTCGGCAGATGGATGGGTGACCGCTAGTGCAAAATTTCATGCGCGTTTCCGTGTTTCGGAGGGCACGTTAAGCTGTTGGTTCCGGTTTTTATCGTTGGATAGCAGTCGTTAAACCTTGTCAGAGGCCTTATGGGCGGCTTAACATTCTCCATTAACACGCATTGGAGCAGCGTGGTGGAGTACGCTCCAAGTCTCTCTCAGTTGTAGGAGAAAACACGTGCCAAGCTGTGGGACATAAAAAGGGTTGCGGCATGTTTAAAGTAGAATCCTGACTGCGGCTTCTTAATAAAGAAAACATATTGTCTTTATTCCTCGTACTATTATCGGAATCGTTGTAAGTATGTAGGTATATTTAGGCATTTAATCTTTCACCAATAAATTATTCTGATAAGGGCAAACGTAAATAGATATAAATGTAAATAAACACCGATCATCGAGTAGTGAATAAATAATGGAGCAGTCGAGCGGAGTAAACCATTCTGACATGTTTGTGCATTTAATGTAAATAATTTTGAAATTTAAATAAACCGTGTTATTATTATAGTATGTTTACTATTTTAATTTCTATTTCATGTTTACACGCCTATCATTGTCCCTATTTCTCATACTTCATAGTTTTTCAAGGTGGTAGAACTTTATGTGGTACATCTCCGGCGGCACCAGCGTCACAACTGTTTCCAAATAACAGCAGTGTTAAGCACTGCTGTGTTCTGGTCTAAAGGGTGTGGTAAGGGAGACATACTGTGGTGGTTAATCTTACGATTTGATCTTATATGGCATTGATTACAGATGTCTTGATGGGTGGCAGTGCCCACTTATCATCATGTGGACTGCATGCTCGTTTGCTACTTCGAAACAATTACTCTTGAAATGTCATCCAAATATGGGAAATAAATAAGTCTTCTAACCACAACTATTATTCAAGCAGAATGATCAATATCGTGTAGCTTTTCGAAGCTAACACTTATAAAACTAGGTTAAAGGTAGGTACTTACTTATAAAGGCCTGCCTTCTATTCTGTTTACAGGACTCGCGATAATTTATGTTCCTTTCTTAAGAACTAGCACGTTAAAGGTACATATAACTTATTCATAACATTGCTGTGTTTTTGCTAAAACAAAAAACTCCTACGTAAGCTGTCGGAGTGGCAAACGTTGATTTATGAGATTTCGGTAGGCACCTGAGTGTACCTAATGGTTAGAAGCTTGTGAAATATTTTTACACACTTACAATAAATAATGTATTTTCTTGTATTTGTAGAAATATATTTACCTATATGTGACACGAAAATTCCTTTGTGTTGACTTTTTTGATTTAGAGTTCTGTAAATAACAATATAATAATAATTGCAGATTCTCAAAAGAGACTGCACCATTTTATATCTGCCCATGGGACCAGTATTAAATGCCAGAAAGTATCTTCTATGTCTTGCTCAATAAATCACTTGCCACTATGTAGGTACAACCTCTGTCTAGGTACTGAATTATTGACTGATTGTCTAAAAGTAAAACTGAACTAAAATTTCATACAAGCTTTACAACGAAGCCGAAGTAAGATAAGAAAATTCATCACATATGTAAATACTACCTATAAATAGGTATTCATATTTTTTTACAAGAATCAGAGAGAAATTAGTCTTAAATACCACCACGAACATTATATTTATGGTAAAAGGAATCACAAGGCACAATCACTATATAGTATAAAACAAAGTCGCTTTTTTCTGTCCCTATATCCCTATGTATGCTTAAATCTTTAAAACTACGCAATGGATTTTGATGCGGTTTTTTTAAAAGATGAGAGTGATTGAAGAGGAATGTTTATAAATAATATAACGCGTGCGAAGCCGCGGGCAAAAGCTAGTTTTATAATATGCTACCTAATACTTCAAGAATGCAGTATCAATAAATAGTTTTGAGCACAAATTAAACCAATTTATCAGCAACACACATTGGCCCAAGATACGTAGTCATTTAAATAAAAGTAAATTCTCATATAGGTACGTGAATTACATTATATTAATTCTTGTGAGAAGTAAAGAAAATTCTATACCCCGAAATATTTTACTCTAAAAGTATCTTTACAAGGCTTTCCATATCATTTGCGTATAAAAATCTGGTGCAAATTTCAATATTAACGCACTAATATTATGCTTCTCACGTAGGTGCTTCCGAAGATGAGATGAGGTGGCAGTGACGAGAATGCTTCAGGCTCATTATGACGTGACGACGTGCTTCTAGGGAGTATTGGATTTTAGCTACTTTTGGATGAAATATTGTACTAATACCAGGAGGTATTACGAAATTCACCTATATTTGGATCTGAAAAGGTCGGGTGATTTTATATGTGCAATTTGTAACTGTCAGAGTTTGGTTTTGAAGTGACAGTTTAACTTTGTATGACAGTACGTAATGGTGTCTATTGGGTCCCAGAATTTAGATGTGGCTTTACTTTACCACATTTTCCAGTAAAATAATAGTATGCGTGCCGTAGTGAAACATAGAGTCAATTCTTAGAGAGTGAGAATAATATAATTAAGTGCATTTTGCAAATATATACTATATTAATAGGTACCTAGGTGTATAGACGTTAATCTGTTATAGTACCTAATGAAAACCTGTGTTATGTTATTGTTCATGTTATGTATTACATACTGCATTATGTTTTATCTTATGTAGACTAGCTGATCCCCACGGTTTCACTCGCGTTAAAGAATTAAAAAGGCAAAAGTCTGTCCCGCGATGGCGCGCCGCATGCGCGTGGAGTGCGCGCTAATGCATTTTTCAAGCTTTCCCTTTGAAACTACCTTTCAGTGAAACTCCCGTCAAAATCGGTCCAGCCGTTTAGAAGATTACATCAGCCAATCCGACAGATAGACATTTTTTAAATTGCATTTTTGTTATAGATATCGTGTATACTTTCATAGGCCATAAGCATTGAGTAAAATTATTTTGAAATCACAAACAGACACATTAATTTTATTTATTTGTATAGATGTCTGTAGTTTCGCTACATTTCCAACAAGTGGTAGTTCCAACTATTGACCTATATTCCGAACTACAGTGGGCTCAGAGCTGGGTAAGCCCTGTTCATCCTACTTACATATGAATTGTATTCCTTACTATAAATAGGGCAATAATACAGCAGCGAGAAAAGTAATACTGGCACAATTGCCTTTATGTAGGGTTTAATAGAATCCTTTCAGAGGAATAGATTTTATGGAGGTTTTTAGAGATATTTTTGTGGTGTAAAATCCTATGGTATTGCAATGAAAATTGTATAAAGATACCTCACATAAATGAAGTAGGTAGATCCTAACAAAAAAATTAAGTTATTTTTAGAATGGTCGGGCTATAAAAGCTTCGATCAACTTGTTGATCGAAGTATAAAAGTGATTATGTGAGGGTAAATATACAAAGGTACTGACATGAAACTACGCTAGTTTTGTGTAAGTGTATACATGAGAGTAGCGTGGTTTTTTTTTGGCTTCACTCAACTGCAAGGCGGTGAGTAATCTACCTATTTTATTTATCTGAGAAAGATACAGTTATTGTCAATTTCTTTTATTATTAGATTAGAGGGTAGTTACCCTGTTACACTGTTACAACACACTAGAGTGGGTGTCGGAGACGCGTGTTCCGTGTAATTCCCAGACACTGCATTATCACCAATGAAAATATTATAATCACATGTATAAGACGTATAAAAATATTTTTGAAACGAGAAAATTTTAGACTTTCTGTTCAAATACCATTACACTAGGTATACTTTACGTGGCCCGCATTCAAAAAGGTTCCCGTCCCCTGCATTAGAGCATTTACGAAAGTGATGCCAAATTTATATATTACTAGCTTTTGCACGCGGCTTCGCACGCTTCTATACTATATAATGGATGTCATTATACATATAAATCATCCTCTTGACTCACTCTATCTATTAAAAAAATCCGAATCAAAATCTTTAAAAGTTTTAAAGATTTAAGCATACATAGGGATATAGGAACAGAGAAAGCGAGTTTGTTGTATAGGTACTAGGTATGTAGTGATGGTTTAGAATTGAAATCTTTGATGTAGGTACCATCGAGTTTCAAGATTTTAGCCATTTCGTTGGTTCTAGAAAATGTTTACCTTCACGATAAAGTTGTAATCTTGCTTTACGAGACTATGGAATTCACTTAAAACTTTGATGATTAAGTTCGGTGAAAGCGTAAAGTATTTAGCACTTAAAACTTGAAAATCTTCCTAAAAGCAGATATTTGAATAAAGTACACCGATACTGATTAATTATAAAGTGACGAGTTTGTATGAGTTTGTACGTTTATACTTTAATTTCATGTTATAATACTCAATTTAACAAAAAAATATATAATATGTAATGTATAATATAGATCAGTCTCAAAAACACTCGAAAAATACTACCCTTTTTCTGACGTAGTTGGCTTATAAAATTCAAAATATTATTCAAAAGTCAACGCTAAAATACATTTTTAAACCGATGTACGTACAATGTGGGTAAATTGTTGAAACAACGGATTAATTTATGGCGGGATTTTCAGTCAGAGTTTAAAAAAACATTTCCAAAATATCCTGAGTAAAAATTGCAAATTATGCGTAGAGGCGGAATTGTGAGGGTATAATCGTGTATGCAAAATATAAAATATGTAAACTAGCATACATTTTGCGTACTTTTTTTATAAAATGTTCAAGTCCTTGTGAATTTTCTGTAAATAGGCAGGTAGGTATATTTATATAGATATAACGCAAATTAAAAATGTTCCTTCATAGTTTTCTTGAAATTGAATGTTGAGCTTAGGCGGTAGGTTTTAGATTTATTTATTTTTTATAATAAGGTAAGATAAGGCAGACGGGCTACAAAAAGCTGCAAAAAGAGATACCTATCCTTCAAAGCCGGCGATGCATTGGCGTCTCCTCTGGTGTTGCAAATTTCCGTAGGCGGCAGTGGCCACTTACCATTAATGGATTGTATGCTCGTTTGTTACTCCTATGTTGTGAAAAAAGAGATAAATCCTCTATGGTGTGGTACCGGAGACGTACTACTACAAGGCGTTCCAGCTTAGTCTTCAGATGTAAGAACGCTTTTGTAGGCAGACTCAGTATGATTCCTAATTTTATTCTTCCTGAAATTGGATACAGATGTCAATGGGCGGCAGAAGGCACATGCCATAAGGTGCCTGCTTTTTCGTTCGTCTACTTCTAAAAATAAAAAGTTGAACTCTTTGAGAATGCATTTCGCCTATTTATGTGTTATTTATTGGGTACAATCACAGAAGCTATTATAACGTTATTTTTATCTCCCTTAAAACTTGCATACACGTTAAGAACGAATGTCACTAATTAACATTCTATTCACCTTTATGTGCAACATCCGAATCCACCGTAGACTGACCCATGCTAGGTACATCAGCAATTTTGTTTCACGGACTCAAAGCGACTCTACAAAGAGCCACCGACAAAGGTCGTGTCCTTTGAATGTTGTTTTCAATTGAATGTTCCTGAAATTCGGCCTTCTTTGTGTTGTTATGTAACATGAGATAACAAGAAAGGACATACATTGAATACATCATTTGTTTTTCATTGACACGTATTTATAAATGTATTTCCGTTGTCTTTTTTTATGTGATCGAAGTCGCAAACGAGCATGCAGTCCACGAGCATGCATCCAGTAAGTTGCCACTGCCGCCCATGGATATCTGTAATCAAGCCCAATTAAGATCAAGGTTCAACCTGAGGTTGACCACAGATAAGTTGCTACCCATGAGGAGCTGCCACGCCGCGGATAAATATTATTACGTATGTCTCCCTTACCACCACTTCAGACCAGAACATAGCACTGCCTAACACTGCTGTTATAAGGCAGAAATAGATGTAGCGGTGGTGCCGCCGGAATCGAATTACATACAGTTCTACCACCTGTAAAACCTGTTTTTTCTTTATGTTCGTAAAACTTGGACTAATATAAGAATTGTTTTACAAAAAACTGTTTTTCTGTTCTTCTTTTTTGCTGTTTTTGCGGACAATAGGCCATAGGGCTACTGTCCTCATCTCTCTGTATAAACACTTTATAAAAAGTTTAAAACGTTTTACCAACTTCAAAATAAATTTTTAAACACATTATTTATACACTCAAGGATGCGAAGTTACCATAAGTGAACTAAGGAGTTTATATTACAGACTAACTTTTGCCCGCGGCTTCGCGGGCGTTATTTTACATATAAACCTTCCTTTTGAATCACTTCATCTATTAAGAAAACGCATCAAAATCCGTTGCGTAGTTTTACAGATCTAAGCATACATAGAGACAGACAGCGGAAAGCGACTTTGTTTTATACTATGTAGTGAAGTAACATAATTATGTATTTAAATTATATTAAGATTCATACAGGCATGTTGTGATAACTGAAACAGTTCTGGTTAAAGGCCAGTTAAACAGCTCGTAGCGTAGTTTCTGCTTATTTCACAAGCGTTAAGTTCAATTGTCTGCGTTAGACAAAAGACTTAAACAGAGGGTTCTGGCAGTCTAGACTGAAACCACGGGAGAGTTTTAAAGGACAAAATACCTGTTTCACGTATGTATGTGTCAAACTTACATTAGAATAATCTCCAAGAGAATATTGCATAATTGTATTATTAATACGCAGTAATATAGTCAATGATCATTGCTTTATTTTTTATTACAGTCAATATTACTTCACCGTTTAGAATAAATATTTCTTTTAATAAGATGAAGTATATCATATATGTCAAACAAAGTACAAAGTATGTCACATAATATAATCCCATTGCATTTAAGTAAACAAAACAAAGAGGGCTTTAAAATGGTAAGATTGTAAAGCTTCTTTCCAAATTACCTAAGTGTAATGAATTTCAAATTGGTAATAAATTAAGAAAAAATATCGTAATTTAAAAATATAAAATGCGGATTGCAATTCCAAACTTCGTACAAAGAATTTTACTTACACGTTTTATTCAGACTGCAGTAAATTTTATCTGGATCTAAAAATCCATTTCTACATTTAGGTACCGTCTGGTTAAGACCAGAATAAATGCCAGTCCAAATGCTACGCGACAATCTTAATGTCCTCCGAATTGTATATGACAGCAAGAATTTACTTTCTACTAGTTATTGCCCGCGGTTTCGCTCGCGTCAGCATACCTATACATGTGCATTCGTTCATTTAAAATTATTAGGTTCGTATGCTTCAGACATAATGCGAATGTAATTCATCCAAAGAGGCTGTAGGTATAAAAGTTACTATCCTATCCTTCGGGAGTAGTACGTTTTTTGGGGATGAAAGGTACTCTATGTTCTTTTCTGGATCAATTACTATGTGTGCAAAATTTCATAATCTGTTAAGTTAATAAAGCGTGAAGGCGTTACAAACAAACAAACAATAAAACGGACATTAGCATTTATAATAATACATTTTCTGTAACGTATGCTTCAAATTAGCAGCAGAATAAAATTCTAGTGTTTCTTGGAAAATTTCGAAATTTGCATGGTGAAATACTCTTTCGGTTTGGATATAAGTCTGCCTGTGAGTCTTTCTGTAAACGTACGCTCGTAACGTGAAAAGTTTCAAATTTTTCGTGAACGTAATGCAAAATTGCTTGTTGTTTGTCAAACAAATTTAGTATAGCTTTAAAATCGAAGCCTCAGATTAATAAAATAGGTCACCGCCTTGTATTTGAGTGAAGCCAAAAAAACTACGCTACTTTCATGTATTTATACGCACACATTTACACAAAACTAGCGTAGTTTCTGGTCAGTTCCTTTGTTTATATACCCTCACATAATCACTTTTATAGCCCGACCATTTTAAAAATGGCTTAATTTTTTTGTTGGGAATGATAGATCTACCTACTTTATTTATCTGAGATCGAAGCGTATGGCTATGGTTAAAAATTTTTTTTTTTAAAAAATGATATTTTTAATAAATGGTTTATCCTAATTATTATAAATGCGAATGTCCGTTTATTTGTTTGTTAGTTTGTTTGTAACGTCTTCACACGTTAACGATTAAACCGAGGACTAAATTGGAACGCCTCGATATACTTCGAGGCGTTCCAATTTAGTCCTCGGTCCTCCCTAACCAAAATGTTTCGCTAAATAGTTTGATACAGCTTAAGTTAGCTGTAGTAGCTATTGATTGATACTATAAGCTTTTATTTCCAGAGTCTAGACGGTTTGAGCTGTGGGGGCGATGGTTTATAGATGTATATTGCTTCGATGTTAAAGTGCTTATAAATTGTACTATCGAACACTATAAAACGATTGCATTATAGATACGATAAAGTCCTGTTACATAGAGATTTTAAAGTTTTATAAGTTCAGTTTAATTTTATTATTTTATGGGAATCGGTTTATTATTTTTGATTTAAAGACTTTACGTATCCTCCATGTACTCTCATATATATTTCGCATTAAGTGGAATTTAATTGTTTATAATTTTGTTCATTTTTTTAAAAGTTATTGCGAAACAAAGTTCCTTTACATTTCAGTCAGAAGCTATGGTATTAAAAGTAAAATTTGTTTTTTAAAACAAATCCTGAACATTAATACGTTTTTAACTTATTAATACTACTTATAATCGCTTATTGAATTATCGCTTAACAAACCGATTTATTATCGTTATTGTGAATGAGAAAATATGTTAACGCTGGAGCGCCTCGTCATTTGACAAATGGCTCCGCTCTTTGGGTCGTATATTATATTTATCCGAGTTATATTATGCAAATATAATAAGATAATGGCTATATAATATATAATATATCGTGCTGTGCCGTGTTGTGTCGTGCTGTGCCGTGCTGTGCCGTACTGTGCTAAGTTGTATTGTCCTGTACTGAGCTGTGCCATGCTGGGCCAAGCCGTGGCATGCTGTTGCATGCTGTGCCGTGCTATATTGCAGGTCGGCACGACCTAACACAGCCACACAGCACAGCACGACACAGTACGACAAAGTACGACACCGCACGGTACAGCTTAACCCAGCAGCGCATAACTTACTTTACATAGCAAGGCACAGCATGGCACAGAACGGCACAGGTCAGCACAGCACGGCACAGCACGG
>DWPV01005368.1:0-12520 GCA_018251915.1 Urbanus proteus proteus
CACGCCGGAGTGCTAATCCGAGGGTCCCAGGTACAATTCCCACCGAGGCGGAGTTTAAATTTGATGAGTTTAAATTTCCGTTCTTGGTCTGGGTGTGTGTCCTTGTCTTGTGTGTTGTCCATGGCACCCAGCACCCACGATACAGGGAATTCTAGTCTGGGGCTATGAGTGTGAAGCATTATTTATTTATTTATTTGTCATTAAACTCAGTGGAACAGCGAGTAGTTTAGCCATTTAATGCATACAATGAATTTACTGTTGAAATTGAAATAAAAAAGCCATAAATGAAATACATAAATCTAGATCAACCAAAATAAAAACTATAATAATTTATAGCAAAATTCTATTTGTTTACTTACTCCATATTCGCCACCCGTGTCTTGACATAATTTCTTGCATATCCGTACTTCAGCTGCTAATCCAATCACCGAACACCTAATTCCGTCTGTTTTTAATGTCTACAATTAAAACAAAAAATAATGAATTAAACTTATATGGATTGATTATATGATATACTTATTTGTAAGATGTACAAATATTATACCTGTATAGTGGTATTAATATCTCCAGGATCACAAGTGGTGAGTGACGCGAAGAGAACTAGCAATTCCCTGGATGCATGGCTGGGCAAAGGTCGGAGCACTCGGCCAGCCAACTCCAAGGTATTTTGCAAAGATGGCTCGCCTGTTAATGCTAATGTTGACATTCTATAAACAAATAAATAATATTATTTTAAAAAAAGACTCTTTCTACACACATAGCCCCACAGTAGGATTTTCTCCTGTGTCGTAGGTGCCATGGATACATAAACACCCAAACCCACAACAGAAATCTTAACTCATCATTTAGATATCTGTCTAGCGGGAATCGAACCCGGGACTGACTGGTATGGTAACCAATCCACCACGCCACAAGTAAAAAATGCATGTTGTTATATAAAAATCATGTTTTTCTTCATTTCAATGGTATATGATGTACTATTTAATAGTTGCATTGCAATCGCAATTTGAGAACAGTTATAAACAGTAAATGAAAGGTTAAGAATTTAAATTTTGTTTTACAAAGATAATCAATATATATTGTTTTACAATACTTTAGTAAAAAATGTGTAACACCCACCCTTGCACAGCTTTGACATGCTTCCTAATATTTCCTGAGAGTTCCGTTACTTTTTCAGCTCTTTTATTTTTCATTGCTATTATCCCCAATTGACTTAATGGATTTTGGTCAAAAAATTCTTCAATAAACTTCTCTAAAAGCTGAAACACAAAATGTAATTGTAAAAAAGCTTCACTTGTACAGCTGCACATGAACATTCTCAAGCAATGTGTATAAAGTGGTCATGGCCAACCATGATGGGTAAATGCATCTCTGCAAATAGGCCAGGTCAGGATATTAAAATTTAGGCAATAAAACCTACATAAGGGAATAATGAAAGGCCCAAAGAAAAAGGAGTGGCAACGAAGACCACCACAAGGGACTACATCTTTAAGATATGAACAGATGAAAATATAAGACATCTTACCTTTAAAGTACAAAGGAATCTCATAGGTTTCAAATCCTGGCAGCTCATAGCTTCAGAGCAGTCAATGGCCACCAGTAGGTGCCTCATCATGCCCAGGCGCACTGGTCCACGGCGGGGTGCTGCTGCCTTCCTAGCCGCCTTCTGGGCAAACTCTGCCACCAGGCCTTCCACCAACCCATCCTCATCTTCTTTGATAGCCTCCCTTTAAAAAAAATTTAAAATTAATAGAAAAAAACTGTATATTAAGATTTCTGTGTAAAAGTTATTTATAAGATGTGCGCTAAATCCATGCACTGGAAGGATAATCCTTCTATAATATAACCGATTCGATAATATAACCACTAAATGCCGTACACTACAGAAAACTTAAACTTAGCAGTAGTTGTCAATGTATCAAGAGAAGTTTAAGTAAAGATTCTTTCTTTTCTCATTCCTGTGTAAAAATATATGACACACACATTCCACAGGAGCAAAAACATATCAAGCATCTACCTATGACCTCGTTTTGTAGTGTAAAAAATTAAATATAAGGACTAAAATACTCATTGTCACATAATTGTATGATTTGCAATTTGAAGTCTTTCCAACAACATTTATATCACAATATGAATGTTTTTGTTGTTTATGTGCAATGGTGGCGTGTGGTGAGTCGTGAATATCAGCACTCCCTCTCTTCCCGTGGATATAGAAGCCGACAAAGGGAAAAAACTAAATGTGCAGCATTGTCTTCCCGTGTAGCATCACCCACTGTAGTCCACACGCATGCCAGGCATAATGATTGTTGGTTACCCCTATTAGCCAGGTCTAGCAATGGATATCGATTAGCTCATGGATGAATTGGATAAATACTTGTCATTATAGTGTTGATTTACAAAATACTTACCAAGTCTTTTCATAACCTGTTTCCCATCTATATTCCTTCGGGTCTGGCTCGTCATCCGCCATTGTTAAATAAAGGAATACTTCTTGTTAACTTTATTATTAGTTATTATGGGATCTTCGGTGTATTTAAAGATTGTTTCGAATTTGACGAATATAAACAAACAAAAAATAGATCTTATATTTCGATTCAACCCGCTAATTTGTAAGACGACAGATTTTTTGACGTTGGACTTGACACTGTCACTGTATTTTGACATTTATTTTTGTTTTAATAATTTGGGTGAATACAGTTTTGAAGATATACAGCCAATTTTGTTTAACAATTGACAAAGTTTTTAAAACTTACTTTTCTTAATTCAATGAACTCAATATACAATAGTTACTGTTTTCCATCGCGCTTAAATAATTACTTTTTAAAATAACCATTCATTTTCATTAACAACAAAATACCATTAAACATCTCAAAACTTTAATTAGAACCGACCATAAAATTACTGTAAAGCAACCAACAAAGACAGCATTTTAATAAAATCCAAGCATAATTAAGTATTTATTTATTTCAAGACTAACATAAAGATACAAAAATAATAATGAAGATTCTTATTGTAATTCGTTTTCTAGCCGTGGTGCTTCTACATGTAGCTTAATTTACAACGGACTTGCCATTAACTCATTTAATGCGATAATATTATGTGATAAAACAGTATTATGTTATGAAATATTCTAAGTCAATAACATAAATCCACATATTTAAAACAGAACAGAAAAAAGGTGTATTCATAAAAAACAGGCTTGAAACACGGGTCTCATGTAATTTCAATACAGTTTTGTTTAAAAAAAATTCACCAGATATTGAGATACTTAATGCTTAGTTAATTAAATTAAAAATGAGTTAATACTCCAGAGCAGGGCTCTCCAAATTAAGGTTATCTAATATTTATGTTGCCTGCAACATGTTATTCCATACGACCTTTTTAGAGAGTGGCAGAAAAGTTAAGTAGATATGTAGGTGTTTATTTCTATGGCCCTCCAATCTATATACTGACTTGTAAAGGCCCACAATCGCATTTGATCTGGACAATCCCACTCAAGAGCATAAACTTGTATTCATGCGTAATGTTTCAAGGATCAAAATCAATCATAATTTGCATTGATAAATACTAGATAACATTACAATAGGTAATACTTGAAAATGTTTTAAAAGGAATCTGTTACTAAACAATTATTTTGCATAACATAACAGCATTGATATATTTAAAGTTGCTTTTTGTTCCACAATCAAATAAATTAAAAGACAAACTTAGACTTAACAATAAATCTAGAATGTTACATGTGAGTACTTACAAATGCTACAAAAAACACTTTAAAATGGAATTTTTATTTTAAATTTTACATCTTTACTCATTCAGTGTTTTTGTCTGCATCAGAGAATGATAACTCTCAAATGCATAACTTTTAATCTCTGGCCGCAGCAAAGCCACTTTATAGCAAGGATTTGTGTAGGCAGTGTGTTTGACGCGTAAGTGATTTAGAATTCCTGCAGTACATTCAAGACTATTATAAATTGTTTAAACCCCCTGCTATATAGCAACTTGCCAGAACCAGCGGCTCTCTAAGGAACATTCTTATAAATAGCATCAGATTCATTCAGTTGCAGCCATCGCTCGTGCCTGTGCTCTCACACGCTTATCATATTCTAAACGGTTTTGACTGAAACAAGTAAAACACATGATTATTAATTATTATTACTACTATTAAAAAATTGATAGAATGTGCTTAACACCTCATTTTGTGTGATTCAACTGTCATGAGTTGTATGTGAATAATTAATTTTATTTACATAATAACAGAAAATATGCCAAATTTAATACAAAAATATTTGATTATAATCTAATCTAAAAATATCTTTAATAATAAAGTTTTATCAATAGCAGTAAAATATATTGATGAATGTGTTAAAAGAAACTTGGTTTTTCACTTGTAACATATTACTGTTTCATACTATGTAACTTTTTTTAAATAATATTTCAGGACCAATATCCTATGCCTGAAAGTTAGAGAATGCTGATAACATTATGTTAAATGCTGATTAAAAATGTTGTCATATTCTATCACATGAAATTAATACAGCTTTTTAAATTGTTTTAACAATGGAACAGCTACATAAAGTTACAATGTTGACCTACATTCACACTTGAATGTTCATGGTCATTTATTAATAACCTTGTCATTAACAGAAAATTACTTAATGCTGTGCTCAAGCAGTGATAGCCTAATGGCTGAAACTTGGCCTGTCAATCAAGAGGTCCGAAGGTCAAATCCTGGGCATGCACTTCTTAATTATGTGCGTATTAGAAATTAATTATCACTTGCTTTACGGTGTAGGAAAACATTGTAAAGAAACCTACACATCTGAGTTCTTAAAAAAAAAAGTTCTCAAAGGTGTGTGAAGTTTACCAATTCGCACTTGGCCAACACGGAGGACTAAGGCCTAAAATCCTTCTCACTGAGAGGAGTCCCGTGCCCAGCAGTGGGACAATAATGGGTTGACGATGGCTTAATGCTGATATATCAATGACATTGCACTTACCAATAAATTGTGTATGCTTCAGCTTGTGCAGGATCCTTGACGTTAGGTTCATTAAGTAGATCCTGGATGCCAAGGAGAATCTGTTTAATTGTAATTGCTGGACGCCAATCTTTTTCCTCGTCTAACAAAGACAAACATACTGTGCCTGATGGATACACATTAGGGTGGAATAGAGGTGGCTCAAACTTGCATTTCGGTGGACTTGAAGGATAGTCATCTTTGAAAATCATACGCAGCTTGTAAAGGCCTCCTTCCCACGGGGTCTGAAAAAATATTTTATTAATGTTATATTGTCCAATTAATGAATTTCAATGTGGCGTTTAATAAACAATCAAATACCATCAATAAATAACCTTATACAATAACAGCCCTGAAAGTTGATTGGGTTAAGCATAAACCCTACAATAATTAAACAAAAGAAGCTTATAAGAAAGAAGTATAAAATCTCAACCGTGCCTCGGTAAGCATTATGACATTGCACAAGTATTATTCACCACTGTTCTAGAACTAAATGATACTAACCCCCTTTTTGCCGGGAATCGCGCACTCCCATGTCATTAAGTTCAAGGATCCATCAGAATTTTTCATAGGTCTGGCCACGAAACCCTACAAACAAAAAATATTATAAAAACAGTATAATTTTACAACGATTAAACAGGTACGAGTATGTAGGTAGTTGCACTTACAAAAGGATGGTCCTTGCGCCAAGCTTTCCTCTCTTCGGCTAAACGTGCACTCGCTATCCCTGACATGTCCTGTGATCAAAATTTAATTAAGCAATAATTATCGTACGTTTCCAAAAAAAATACTATAAAAATTAGAATAATACTCACGTATTACAACGAAACAAACGTAAAAAAGAATTAAATCACAACGCGAATAAAGAAGCGTCCCACGATGCGTCAAGTATAAAAACAGATTAGCAAATATCCATAGACTTCATAAAGCATACATAAACAGTTTACACAGATAATATAATCATATAATTGTTCTAATTATTTTTATTTTGATGTAAATATATAAATACCTCAAATACCTCTTTGGAACAGATTTCCTGTTAACTGTAATATTTTACGTATTTAAATTTATATTGATCGGGCAATGCACAGAAAAGAGAAAGATGGGCAATGTATGTAGCCATAAACCTAACATAAATCTGACATTATATTGCGAGTCATCATTGAGAATTCGGCCTTATTATCTGAATCTTTTAGATTAAATTCACTTACTATCGCAAAATAAACTTTATCATAAACATACAGATATCATACCTCTATGATCACCATCACAAACCTTCGGATTTGTCTTCGGCCAAAGGATAAGTCGATGGCACGGAAAAAAGAGAAAGATGAGGAAGTGGCACAGAAGCCGATTAGTATTGGGACAGCTGTAGCCAAACAAACATTTTAATCAGTACCCCCTATTACGAGTTTATTACGTTTAGTGAAACGTTCCTCGTTTCCGTTATGGCCCATACATCTACATGCAGCGCTCCTAGTGGACGTTTAGGTGCTATAATTTTACTATGGAAAAACGGGCGTAAACCGAGATCGTATCAAGAAAACGTAACAAACTCGTACTAAGGGTACAGTAGTTAATCATTTTCTTATCACCAAGAAACCTGCATTTTGTTGGTTGTCTTTTGTGAACAATTAATGAGGCCTGTTTACGAAGTTTTACAATTTTACTACCCGTAAAACAAATTTTACGTGTTGCAATGACTGGCAAGCATTAACATTGAGATTGGGATTGGAATCGGGTCGACAATAGCGCTGATTAAGTTGATATTGGGTGAACTAAAATAAAATTACTAAACGAAGCACATAAACTTTTATAAACGTTTATTCAGACATTTGATCATACCGGTCACTATAACGGATTGAAAAGACGCGATTAATGGCCAATCTAAGCGCGTTTGGAATTGGGATTAGAAGACTGCTAGTCATACTGGTAGTCGCCTTGAGTCACCCGCCACGTGCCCATTCTATCTGTCTCTTTCTTTCATAGTCGATTGCCGAATAATGGGCTTAGTTTAGGTCAGATATCGACTTTCGGCCTGAAATCGACCTATCGGCCAGAAACTATAGGAATACTTATATCCTGTCTTTGATTTGATATAAATTTGATATAAATCAAAGCTTGTGGTATTCATTTGTTTGTCCGAGTTAATCTCAGAAATTGTTGAACAGATTTTAGACAAAAATATGCGAGGGAACTGGAGAATATCTACTTAGACCACTTAGACTTAGAATAATAAATAAGGTTTTTTTTTTAATATTTTGTTTGTCCGGCTGTTTGGCTGCGGTGATGTTCCAAACGGCTTGACCGATTTTGACGAGACTTTCACTGGAATACAGCTGAAGGACTAAGGTGTAACTTAGATTACTTTAATTTTTGAAAATTGCATCAACTCACGCCGTCACGGGAGAGCCGCGTATCATTTATGTTTATAAAATATATTTACCTTTTTACTTCTTTAATGCGGGTCAAAACATGGGTATCAGCTATTTGTAATGAAGTAACAAATGAACATGCAGTCCGGGGGTCTACTTAATGGTAAGTGGCCACTGCCGCCCTTGGAAATCTGTGGCCAGACTGTGATCAACCCCAGACAACATTAGAGAGCTACCTGAGGTCAGCTACAGATACTTTGCTACAAGGTTGCTACCCTTGAAGACTAATATAGAATTCCTAGGATAAGTAACTATATCTAGGCTTGGATTTAAATGTATTAAATCATTAAGGACAAACTAGTTATTTACTTAATACTACCTACTTATATTTGCTACCTAGCTAATAATGATATCGCAATTATTTAATGTTTTTTCTGCACTCTATGCTACTTACTTAAAATTATAACTATAACTAGCTAAAAAATATGTAAGAATCTATGAAACCCTTAAATAAGTCTTAAACCTTTCTAGAGACATCAGATAGATCTCATAATATTGGCTTCGACAAAAAATGAATAAGTTTTTATGTTATAATGTATCAATTATATTACTAGAGCATTAAGAAATAACAAAGATTTGTACATATCTCTTCCTTTATTTATCTGAGACACACCTGAGTAGGTACATTTCAAATGTAGGTACGTGTATTTCAAAAGTACTTAGATATTTTGTTCAGAAATACAGTAAGAACCTAGGTATCTAGTTAATAAAATAATTAAATTCAGTTGTAATGTTCAAAACAAACATTGGTGGACAATTAGAACATTCATATATAGTATTGTCGGTGAATATAAACTAAAAAGTTATTAATACTTTCAGAATTCACTCAAAAAATTGAAATTAAATGCAAAACAAATCATTTCGGCTAAATGTGACGTAGTCGAATTTTTGTCGGCCAAACATTACGCCGACTCAGCGACAGCACGTTTGTTACGTTATGCATTTGGAAAGAATTTTTTTGATTGGTCGAATATGAAATTCAGATCGTTTTGATTGGTTAGTTTTTGTAAGCATTGTCAAAGAGAACAGGAAATGTCGGCAATCACTAGGGGGCAGTGTAGCCGTGTCGGTGATGCTTTTTATTTCTCACAAAATATTTGATTCTTGGTGTAGTTTGTTCCGTTTTGCGTTGTATTCTGTTCTCTGAAAGATTTCATCTGTAAAAAAATAATTTTAATGACATTGTTTTGGTAAGTGAATTTGTGATAATCAAGTGTAAAATATTATTTTGTGATAAACATAAATATTCGAAGTGTAGATTACAATTTATTGAAGCGACGCCAACTAATCAGAGGCAAGCGTCTATGTATGTGTGTCATGAAGAATTTATTTGATACACGAAATTAAGTTAGGTGATAAGTTTAATAATTTAAATAAATAAATTTATTCCGTTTTAATTGTAGAACGACTTTGTCAATTGTAAATATATATTATGAAATAATATGTTATGTGTTACGTTATGTTGACTTATTAATGTGAATATTGTGAACCGAATTATTTGAGTTGGCGGGAACCAGCCGGTGTAAATGAGGTTATATTTATACTTCTTGTGAGTCTTTACGAAAGTTTATTTATTTTAACTTTAATATTGGTGTTATATCAAGAGCAATATAATATTGCAGATAGAATCACAGTTACAATAAAATGTCATCAGTGGAAGAAGGGGAGACACCTTCCAGCGAGGAGGTGTCCATGGGTAATCCAGATGAATTGACTAAAAATCCTACAGCGTTAAAAGGTAAGATAATACATTCCTTAAAAATAGTACTATTATAAAATGTCTTAACTAAGACCATATTTCTCAAATATATTATTTATTTAAAATCCAATTTACTCATTAGCTTATTTTATTACTTTGCATTTGTACTTTAAACTTATATTACACAGTAAATGATCCAGACAGATTTGTATAGTTATTTCTTAATTCTTATTGTTTATGCTAGTTTTATCCATTTGCTAGTCATTAAATATATCTATACAAATAAATAAAATTGAAGTATCTGTTTTTGATATTAGAGTATCATTTTTTTACTTAATGCATTTCATATGCCTACCTATACACAATACCTATATAAAAAAATGTTTGTTTGGCTGAGCTAATCTTTTAAATGGCTTGACCGATTTTGACGAGACTTTCACTGGAAGATAGCTGAAGGTCTAAGGGGTAACATAGACTACTTTTATTTATGAAAAACCCATGCACTTGCTGCTTCGGGAAAGCGGGATGACATTTATGTTTAAATATGTATTCTTTTTTACTTTTTGAACGCAGGTGAAACTGCAGGATCAGCTAGTACCTAAATAAATCCAATTTGTGTCCGATAATAATTCCATGAGATGTTTGTTTTGGAATTATTGCACAATTTTTATTGTTAATTTCCTGAATCCTAGAGTTATTCAATATGTATTTTAAATGTTAAAGTAATTCACAAACATAATTCATATTTACAGAAGCTCATGAACAGATGGCGACACTAGATGTGCTAGTCTGTGGGGAATGCCACTCCGCATTCCATTTTGTGGAGGAGTTTAAAGAACACAAGGACGCCAGCAACTGTACTGGCAAGTCACCTGTCAGAGATAGCGTGAGTTGATTACAATACTGTGTTAAATTAGTTAGATAAATTGTTTGGATGTTTATCTTTGTATGTAGTATAGTAATAGAATGTTTATAGGAAGATTCAATTTTAAGGCTAGTGGTGTTATTATGAATTAACTTGTGTTTTAATTGCCTTTTTTACTACACATAATGAAAATATCCGTCGCATATATAAAATATTTCTTAAACAATATTAGACATTTGAATTTAAATATAATTAATTTTATACAAGAAATACAAGTTACAAATAATATGGGTGCAGATTGCAGATTAAAAAATTTAAAACTTGAAAAAAACATTTGGATTCAGCCAATTTACTCCAAATGTGATTTGTTGAATTTTAAAATGTATTATTTATTTCCAGAATGAGAGCAAAGCACAAGTCTGGGCATTCCTGTTATGGAAATGTTCATCGGCTCGAGACGGATCCACATCCAACACGGACAACAGCTGGAAGTTGTACCAGCAGTGGTGTCGCATGCCGGAAGCACAGCGCACCGCGTGGATCACGGCCGGGGCCAGTGTGCAAGCTTTGTCCAAGTTTGCACATGCCAAAGTTGTGAGTATCTATATCAATGAAGCAGTGTTTTTCAAAGTGGACATAGAGGCTAGTATAGCTCTTTAGGGGGCTCATACCTTTGAGATATGTCAACGTGCAACACGGACAACAGCTCGAAGCTGTACCAGCATTGGTGTTGCAAGCCTGAAGCGCCGTGCTCTGCATGGATCACGGCCGGAGCCAGTGTGCAGGCTTTGTCTAAGCTTGAGCATTTGTAGCTCTATAGGGGACTTACAAGCTCAAGATGGTTCCACATACAACAAGAATAAGCCTGGAAGCTGTACCAGCAGTGGTGCCGCATGCCTGATGCACAGCGCACCGCGTGGATCACGGCCGGGGCCAGTGTGCAAGCTTTGTCCAAGTTTGCACATACCAAAGTTGTGAGTATCTATATCAATGAAGCAGTGATTTTCAAAGTGGACATAAGTGAGCTGTTGTAGCTCTTTTGGAGGTTCATATGTTTGGAATATGTCGAAGTGCAACGCGGACAACAGCTTGAAGCTGTACCAGCATTGGTGGTGCTTGCCTGAAGCGCAACGCTCTGCATGGATCACGGCCAGGGCCAGTGTAGAGGCTTTGTCTAAGCTTGTGCATTCCAAATTGATTAATATCTGTAAGTGTTAGTATCCATAAAACTGTTTCTCAAAGTTGGCAGTAAGATCTATTATAGCTCTTTAGGGGGCTTATAAGCTCACAAGACAGTTCCACATCCAACAAGAATAAGCCTGGAAGTTTTACCAGCAGTGGTGTCGCATGCCTGAAGCCTGCAGGCTTTGTGTAAGTTTGCACATGCTAAAGTTGTGAGTATCATAAAAACAGTGTATTTCAAAGTGAGTATGTTTGTAGCTTTTATATCATTATACCTATCACATGGAAATTCAGACCGTTTTGTGTATTCAACACTCAACCTTTGTTACTTATTGGCCTTATTACATAGGTATGTTAATTACAATAACAGAACAATTGATTACTTTGTGGGCATAACAAGTTTTAATCATCCATAAAACATTCTCAATGCACACGATATTCTGAAACCTTAATGGAGTTTGTTCATATTCAAATCTTGATGAAGTCAAAAATATAGATATCATGTATTTCAGATGGAGCTCAAGACAGATGATCAACTAGTACCCGTACAGACCGCAACACCAGAAGTTAAACGAAGAGGCAGACCACGGAAACAAGTTAAACTAGTAAGTGTATTAAAAAAAACAAATATGTAATATAAAAATGTCTATTGTTAGATGCGATATGATATGCGATTTCTTTAGGTGGTAAAATTGCTAAATTGTTAACACTTTTTTTGCATATTTTCATTTATAGGAAGATCCTGAGACTCATCCATCAGGAGAAGAGAGTGATGACATCAAGGCCAATGCAGCTCAAAAGATACTAAACCAAACTTTGACTCCAGCAATGAAAAATAAGGTATATTGTTTACAAATTTTACCTTTAATTATAAATATAGCAGATATTTCAAACTAACTAAATCTTGCAACAAAAGATATATTTTGGATTTAAGCCAGTTCTATTCGGAAGTTAAAAACTATCGACAAACAAGTAGCACGAGTATATCTATACATATATGTCAACTGACACTGAGTGATACCCTTCATAATAGCATTCTCTGAGCGATAGGACTAGCTTATTTTAATATTCATTAAGGTAGATCAACGTTATAAGATTTCAGATTCTGTTTTAAAGTACTAAGGTTTTTGTGTTGTCACAAAACAATATTTAACACTTTAATACACAATTTAAGAAAAAATGGAAAACTGTTAACAATTTATAATATCATTACATAGTATGAAACAAAATCGCTTTCTCTGTCCCTATGTCCCTATGTATGCTTAAATTTTTAAAACTACGCAACGGATTTTGGTGCGGTTTTTTTAAATAGATGAAGTGATTG
>DWPV01005369.1:0-12520 GCA_018251915.1 Urbanus proteus proteus
AAATAGGTAGATTACTCACCACCTTGTATTTGAGTGAAGCCAAAAAACTACGCTACTTTCATGTATTTATACGCACACAAAACTAGCGTAGGTTCTTGTCAGTACCTTTGTTTATTTACCCTCACATAATAACTTTTATAGTCCGACTATTTTAAAAATGGATTTATTTTTTTGTTACGAATGATCTACCTTATTTATCTGAGCTTGAAATAACAATAAATACTCCTCATTTACATCATCTCAAAATCAAAATATACGTCTACATTATGTCGCAAAGTCATTATCCTAATTTTATTCAAAAACGAATCGTCGAATGGAAGACTTAACTTGGGAACGTAAGATTACAGATAGGAATTTTCATTCGCTCAGCAAATTTTCGGGGATCTTAGAAAAAACGACAAAAGCTTCGCAAATTTGTCGCCTTGGATACAGAATCAGGTAATTTCATTTGCAAATCTCATTGTGCGCACCTTGAAGTTCGTTATACATTCCCTTAGACAAAGTAACACAATAGACTCCTAAAATACAATCTGTTATTTCATTAGTCAAATAGATTATGTAAATGAGACACTCAATGTATTTATTGAAGCAATCAATGTTTTATAACATAATAGCAAACGAACATACAATCCAAGCGGTGATAGCCTAATCTTGGCCTCTCAATCGGGAAGTCTGAGGATCAAATCTCAGGCATGCACTTGTAATTTATGTGCGTATTAGGTATTAATTATCATTTGATTTAACGCTGAAGGAAAAAAATCGTGAGGAAACTTGCACATCTGAGAGATCCTTAAAAGTTCTCAAAGGTGAGTGAATTCTACCAATTCGCACTTGGTGGTTCAACGCGATGGGCTGAGGCCTCAATCCCTCTCATTGTGGGGAGACCTGTGCCCAGCAGTGGGACGATAATGGGTTAACGATGATGATGATGATGATGATACAGTCCAATCGATAGTAAGTGGTCCGCCTATAGCTATCTGTAATCTGAAATCAAGAATGGAGATTCTACCTGAATATGACCACAGATGCATTGCCAGTCCTAAGGACAAAGATAGTTACCACACATGAAATAGTTCCTAATAGGTATGTATGTAGTGATCAACTCCTCTTGTCTATTACATACTATCGGTTCACAAGCTAAGCATATCAAAACACGAATTAGGACTCTGTGTAGTTACATAAAGTAACTTTATATACTTACATACCTGTTATACATATGTACAAAACACCTACGTTAAGACCCCGTCGACGGGGTGAAAATAAAATAGCCGAAAATTTCTCGTGTGAATTAACTTGTCGCAATAAATTACACGTAACGAAATGTTCGGTGTTTATCCTCATGCATACGCAAAACGCGTAGAAACTTTTGAATTATACATACATACGCACATACATACATGTCTATACAAATGAATAAAATTGATATGTCCGTTTGTAATGTCAATGTAAATTTTACTAAATGCATATGAAAGTATGCACGTTACCTATAACAATCATGCAATTAGAAAAAAATGTCTATCTGTCTGTTTGTTTGTAGTAATCTTCTAAACTGCTGAACCGATTTTGACGGGACTTTAACTTTTTTGAAAAAGTTAAAATTAACTTTCTTGAAAAAGTTAAAGTTTGTTTTAATATGTTTGCCTTTTTACTTCTTTAAAGCGGGTGAAACCGCGGGGATCAGCAAGTGAATATATAAAGACAAGCACACATAAATTTAAATAACAATGTCTAATGAGGATGTAGGTTACGTTTACAGTAAGGGCTTTCGTTACTGATGTTTTAAACAAGTACAATTTATGGTGCCTTAAAGTAACGTTTCGTTATTTCATGTTATTTATTGCGTGCTACTGACATGCCTCAAACATTAAAGATATACAATAGTTAAGTGCAATGAATTATGGTTTGCTATACCACTTGCTCTAGAACCGTTGGTTGGAAAAAATATGTAATGTTTAATTACATATTTAGACGACCCGCGTGGCGGTGCGGTTACCATACCGATTCCAGTGGGTCTCGAGTTCGATTCACGGCCAGACAGACATCTGAATGATGAGTTTAGATTTCTATTCTGGGTCCAGACCCATGTTTACCTATTCTTTGTATGTCCATGGCATCCACGACACAGGAAGAAATCCTGCTGTGGAGCTATGAGTGTAGAAAGCGTCTTTAAAAAAATATTTATCATATCCGTAACCAATCCTTATTAGGATAGGAATCTCACTAGAAACTTACGGTGCCTTGCTATTTCGATAATACTACGCTACCTCATATAACAATATTTATGGTTATGAGATGAGTAAATAATGATTTATGACACGGTTTTACTTTAGACTCGATTTTATAAGGGTCTGAAAACTTAAATTGCTTTATTCCCAGACCAGAAATCACCTTCTACATACTAAGCGTTCGTAGTGGTAACATGCCTTCTAACATGATAAGTAAACACTCAGACTCAGCAGAAAAATCTTAGTTCAAAATTTAAATGTTCGTTAGTAATACAACCGCAAACATTTATCATGACATTTCAGAACGATAGTAACCACGTAAATCGCTTAAACTACACAAAAAGCTTTAAGTACAAAAACCCGGTACAACATTGATAAAAGAGAAACTTTAAAACTTACACATAACCCAATAAATAGAACATAAAACCAACCCTTTAGATACCTCAGTAGTAACAAACAAGGTGGAGGTGCGAGCAGTAAATCACAGTAAAGCTCCTGCTATCAACGCGACCACATTGAAAGTTCACTCCGATGTTCGTAACGATTTACGATGCTGAAAGTTTTAGTAAAATTTTTGATATTTACCCATAAAATCTTGTTTTATTTGTGTTTTTTATATTAACTATATTGTACCATAAAATCATTATTGGAGTTCAGTAACCAGTAACTAAGTGGTAAACAATTATTTATCGGCCTAAAAGGTTAGTTACTTGAAATAATTAATTCGACTGATATCCCTTCTCAAAACTCATAAGAAAGATTAAATGATAATCTTGCTATTCGTGGTTACACGTTCATAATCAAAAACCAATCAAAATTAGTAATTCTTTATACAACTTACGGCAAGTTCAAAAAAGTTTAAGTGATCATTTTCATCTCGACCTCAGAAGTTACACATGATAATCACAAACAAGTCGAACAACTTAAGCGTTGATTAAACAAAATAGCTAAACTATACAATGGTACAGATGCAGATAAAATATATTTTATCTGTATTCAACGTACTTGAAAGCATTTCAAAGAACCGCGAAGCTATAAAATACTATTCAAGCGACAAAACCTGGCAACATTTGCGAAGCGCTCCATCACTTATTACAAATGCTGATAGCATCTGAAATTCCTTCGCTTGCTTTCATCTATACCTCGGCTTGTCATCGTCAATCGTCAAGATAAATCGGTAACTAAATGCATTAACTTGTAACTCAAGAATGTTTAAAATTTCTCTTGTCATAGTCGCTAATTGGTTTCATGGATCGTGGGACTTTAAGGTAAAAGTTATGGCTTTTGACCGGAATTAAATTGTTTGTGATTAAATAATACCGTCTAAACTATTTTAATTGTATCTTATTTATCGCCGTTTACCCTTTGATTTTAATAACATAATTACATATATTGACATCTCGTGCTTAATTCTAGAAAGGTTTTCAATTTTTTTAGAATGATAATAAATACAATTTTTATATCATTTTCTATCATAGTCGATAAACAATAGATGTCTTTAAAATCATTTCATGTAAGACACGTAATAAGTTTTCAATCCTTACAGTTTTGGTATAATTCACTTAAGTAAAATTAGTGTTCAAAGACCATAAAACAATCTTTGTTTAAAACTAAAGATTACCAAATTACCTTTGCTTATAATAAGCTTAATTACGTTAGAACATTGCACGTTGTTGCGAAGTTGTTCTGACAAGGAAATTTCCAGAATAAATCAAAACTCGGGCAGCGAAATTCGCAATTAACCAGCCTTACACCCAACTTCGGTGAAGTATTATGGGTTAATTTTAGCTCAAGTAAAGACGTGTAGGTATTAAAACGGATAATAAAGTACGAACTTGCAAATTGCTTATTGTATAAAGTCTGAATAAAGACGCAAAAATTATTAATAATGTTAAAGAAAAAATAATAATTTTATCTCATTTGATTAACTCTTATTTGAAAAAAATATATTCTTCGAATTGTTGACACGAGTGCCTTTCACAATACCTCACACATAATTTATACTAACTAATTGTTTTAAATGGTTTAGTAAAAATACATGTACATTATGTTCCTGTAGGTCAATAAATAAATGAATATTGGTTATTTTTAGCGCGCTTGTAACAAAAAACCATTACTAAGTCATTATAATTTCCGCTGAATTTCGCCAACCAATTAAAATACTCTGAGTGTTATAATAAGTCGGAATCAGCAAGAAAATAACAGTATCATGTATTTATAAGTCTATTCCCTATTATCCCTGCTTATATCTTTATCCGACCGCAAAATTCAGGAGAAGCTTTGAGCAAATACTTGGCCTGATTAAGCAAACCTTCCTTACTTAATTAGTGGAAGAGCAATCCGTACGATGCAGTGAAATTTTCCTTAAGCAAGAATTAAATTTCATGCTCATTCTCATTGAAATCGTGTTTCATGATTAACCAATTACCAGCTCTATTCACAAAGATGGACTAGTCTTCTTCTAGAATGAGAAGAATTGGGCTACAGTCAATCACTCTGACTGAGTGCGAATGATAGTAATGTCTTTTTTTAAATGATCGAAGTAACAAACGAGCATGCAGTGTACCTGATGGTAAGTGGCTACTGCCGCTCATGTACATCTGTATACAACCTCAGATAAGATCAAGGTCCTATCTGTGGTTGACCACAGATGCGTTGCTACCCTTGAAGATTGAGCTGTAACGCCTCGGTTAAATATGTCTCCCTAACCACACCCTTCAGACCAGAAGACAACAGTGCTTAACACTGCTGTAATAAGGTAGAAATAGATGTTCTACCACCAGTTCTACTACCTTTAAATGTCTTTTGAGATTTAACTTACCTGCAACTTCGTACGTGTAGACAACTAGGTACATGTAACTTAGGGGGTGAAATATCAGAAAATCCTTTAGGTATCTACTCCATAAAATTAACCTATTGTCAAAAAAATATTCTAGCTTTAGTAGTTAAGACATTGCAATGATTAATCAGAAGTATCCTCTCACTTTTCTTTGTATAAATTCATCCTTCCGTAATGTAGGATTTCTTTAGATAATTTCTTTCATCACAATGATAATTATTTTCTAAATATCTTTAGAAATAAAAAAAAAACATGCCTGGGATTTCAACCCCTGTCCCTCATGTGTGAAGTAGAAGTACATACCACTAGGCTACCAATACTTTACTTAAATTCCTGTTTAATCCGATAATCATAATATGTAACGAATGAAACAATCATTATAATAATTTACACGGGAATAATGTAATGTACGTATTTTAATGAGTAAATTCCTCGTTAATGAGATTAACAAGCTAGCCTGAAGGCTTCAATTCCAATTATATTAAAATCAAAAATACCCTATTTCGTTGCGTACCCTCATTATGTAATCCTTCATGGTTGAAAAACGAAGGCAACACATAATTATATAAAGGCAGAAATGGTTACCTTATAACAATAATCTTAAGTGTTATCTAGATTTAAGGATTTTGTAAGTTAGACATACTCCAGCTGAGCCTGAGCTGAGCTGTTTCAATTCTTCTTTGTAACATGGACGTAGCAAACGAGCTTGTAATTCACCTGATGGTAAGTGGCCACTGCCGCCCATGGTCTTATGTAACCAACCCCAGATAAGATCTAGGTCCTGAGGTTGACCACAGATGTGTTGCTACCCATGAGGACTTAGTTGGAACGCCTCGAATAAGTATGTCTCCTTTACCAGCTACCATCTAATTGTAAATGGCATAGATATCTTGTAACCAACTTGAGAGAAGATCAAAGTCTTACCTGAGGTTGGCCACTAATGCGTTGCTTTTCCTAAGGAAATTTGGAACGTTTCAAATAATTAAGTCTCCCTTACCACACCCTTCACCATAACGCAGCAATTGACCAATTACAATCAGATAGAGCTGGTTTAGTTCACAAAAACCTAAATAAAAAGCAAAAAAATGACGCTTAGTGGGAAAATCTCCACGATACATAATAGGAAGGCAAACAGCGTTTTTCATTAACGTATTCTGTTAGGAGGTAATGAACCCCGTTGTTGAACGCTACGATAAATAAGGTTCGAGTGTAGCAAGTTAAACTGATAGCGACATAATAACCTCGCTTGATTTTAGTTTATTAAACTGGTGTTAGCTTAGTGCCTATTTTCGTACTCCCTCCCTCTTCCAACGAGAACGAATTCTAGACTAAACGTACTGCACTGCATACTTAGATTTAAATTAATATTATAGAAATGTGTTCTTGAAGGGATAAAAAAGAAAGAATAAATTTACAAAAAAGAACTCAGCTGTGCAGCTCCGTTTTCAAATTTGGGTATGGTTTAAAAAATAGTTATCATTAGCTCTACGAAAAAACCTAAATCTTTCTTAAGTGAGATCGAATTCTATGCCTAATTTTATGAACTAACGTAAAAGTACCAGACTAGCATAATGAACAATGCACTATTTTTTTGATAAAGAACTGTGTTCAACAGTGGGACAGTACTAAATGATAAAATGTAATTAGAATAAGTGCAGTAATGGAAAAACGACATGAATATCGGTTCATGCTAACAGTATGGCAATAAACTACTCACTTAAAATTACTTACCATAATCCCTTATGAGTTAAAACAATAACATTGACCAAAAATATAGACAAAGCCTAATAGAACATTGTACAAAACATTACTTTCACGTAGGTATGTGGTTGTGAAAACCGTGAGATGTTATGAGTTTAAACTATTTATGTGAAACCAAATTATCTTATCATCGTACCACAAAATCGTAAAGCAAAGTAAAGACTCGTGCAAAAACAATTTTACAAAAAGATTGACACAGTAAAATTGATATAATTTAAATGCGCAAATAGACATAATTCATGTACATTTCGTAATTCAGTAAAATGTGCAATACAATGTTTTATACATTGTTATACTTTATCTATTTTTTTGTCTGTATTTCCAAACGATAAACATTACATCAGTGCAATAAATAAACGCTTTGACCGCCTGTACAAGTTCCTGAAGATAGCGGTATGAGTTATGATCTTGCGAACTTGCGAACTTTGCTGCTCGTTCATTAAACGAGTATGTGTACAAAACATGGACGAAATGAACAAATAGACTCTTAATTGATGTCAAATATTTATGCGGTTAATACTGTCTGTGAAATTGTCATTACTAACGGTCTAGAATGGCACCACTCTCTCTTTAGCATAAACTCTGACTGGAAAAGGCCTATGACACCTAATATTGAGATTACAAGGGCTGCTGGGTTCATTGTCAACTCGGTGCGTGGGTGGATCAAAAAAAAAATCAAATCAAAATTATTTTTATTCAATGTAGATTCTTTACACAATTTTTTTTTTGATCAGTGGGTACTTTAATTTATTATTGGCAATATACGTATTCGTTATATAGGTCGGCATTACATAAATATTACTTAGGATTTATTATCTAAATATTAGAAAACCTGTCCTGTCCTGGATTAGGTGTCTACGCAGTTACATCGTCAGTGGCACCAGAATTTAATTTATTCGAAAGTATTCTCAAATTTATAACTATTTACATGAATTCCTAACAAAGTTGTTTCCTAGTACAATTCAGGTAACAAATTCGTATCATATATATGAGAACCGTACGAAACATTGCCTGAAATGTTTCTCGCCTAACTGAATTCGTAATAACTTTCCAAACTAGAGATGTGAGATATTCAGTATCTCTCATTTATCAAATATATCTGAATAAAGGATTCCATTCATATGCTGAGTTGTTAGGCAATATTATATATTCTGTAGATTATGTAACAACGTAAATACGCTTAATATGCTTTACGCTTTACGCTTTCTACACTCATAGGCCCACAGTAGAATTTTCTCCCATGTCATGGGTGCCATGGACACACAAAGACGAATATACAAACACCCTGACTCAGACTTGGAATCGAAATTCATCAGTCAGATATTTGTCTGGACTGAGATCGAACCCGGGACCCACTACGCGCCAAAACCGATATGGTGATCGCTCCGGGGGTTGTCAAATTTTTTCATGAAAGTAATGTTTGCAATTTATATTTTGATTCCAAAGTCATGATTTACGTAAGAGATTGATGACATTCATAGATAAGTAAAGCTTAGCTTTTACTAAAACTAACCTTTAAATAATTCTAGATCTAGACTGTCTGATACCACGGAATTGCATTGCTTGCAACTCATAAGCAATTGGAAGTTGTTAATGGATACCTATATGATGGTCACCACTTATGAAGTAAGGACTTCTCAGTAATAGCAAGTAGGTATAAGTACAGGTCACTAACGCTTTCGTATGTTAACTGTTTTAATAAGCTAATTGACACTTACATGTAAGCACGTTAGTAATGCTACATTAAGTAATATTAATGCATTATATTCCTTTAGTTTTTAAATTAATTTATACATTATTTATATATTTATTTGATTCTTCAATGGCTCTGGGTTAGATCCCCGGCTAAAGAGATGTCTAATAGTAGACATATTATTTTAAAAACAAAAAACCGACTGCTTAAAACCTCTTTTTGCAGTTTTCAGGAACTATATTTAAAAATTATAAATAAATAAATAAATAACGCTTCACACTCATAGCCCCACATAGGATTTTCTCCTATGTCGTGGGTGCCATGGACAACACACAAGACAAGGACACACACCCAGACCAAGAAAGAAAATTTAAACTCATCATTCAAATTTCCGCCTCGCTGGGAATCGAACGCAGGGCCCTCGGATTAGCGGTCCGGCGTGTTAACCATTGCGCCATCCAGGTCGTCAAAATTTATATAGCCTATGTCACTACGACAATGATACAAATCCAACGACACCTCGTACAAGTACCTATGTGAAAATCCGTCAAGCAAGCTGTAGGTAGTGGTAAAGAAATGGACATACCTACACACATACGTTCTAATGACTTTACCCACCTTAGGACCCAATCAGGTAATAAGGAATTTACTTTTCTGTGCTGGGTCTGGGTGTTTAGAGTTTGAGACTACAAGCATAAAAAGCGTTATTGAAATATACCGACCTATTAAATATACTAAAAAAACACTTGAGGGCAAGTAAAACGTATTTTTAAACGCTTATCTGCTACTGTTCCTGTAAGTGCTCTTACGGAGGAGCTATAGCACCGTCTGCCAGATAAACGTAATGAGTACTCCATAAAATTAGATAGCCTTCTTATGTTCCAACCTTATCCTAAGAGTGAAGATCAAGCTCATGTGGGCTTTTGTGGAATTCAAGATTTATTGTCTCCAATGTGCCTAGATTTACTAATTACTGTCAATAAATGATAAACAAAAGATAATCCGTCAACAATATATTTAGTAACTTATTTATTAAGCTATCCTTTTGATTGAAAATTCAATCCTCACTAAGATTAACTAAAGATTTATGTATAAGGTGTCAATTTACACGAGAAGGCTACCTAGGCTACCGAGTAAGCACCTAGGTCGTACAATCGTTTAGGTACATTTCTTTAAAAATAATATTTTTATTTTGTGAAATTCCATGTTTAATTGAACCTAAATTTATTATTATTGATAATATGTACAAAATATAGCTGAATTCATCAAATTTTTTATGATATTTTGGCTTAATTTTCGTAATAGTTGCGGTAGTATACTAGCAAATACATCAGTATATCAATATTTATTTCCACATGAAGAACAATTATTATCAGTCCGGTTACCAGTAGTTATGTATAATAGCGTATCATAGCCGAGTATAAAAATAAACTATTGCAGTCATTATACATTCAGGAACAATGCCATTGAGCGAATCAAATCAATATGCAGGCGATGCTCTTAATCAGTCTGACTGAGTCATAGACCCATAGTCATAATTCTGACTCGGGTTGTAAATTGCAGTTAAATTAGTTGGTCCAAGTTCTACATGTCTGGGGCATGTGTTACATAGATATATACAATCGAGGTTAAAGTTATACTACTACAACTACTTAGATTAATACTACCTACATATAAACTTTTATTTTCTGGTGGATCAAGGGTCTTTGTTTCGAGGGGCTTCATAGCGAAATACTCCGTGTCTTTCATTTTGCCGCATTTTAAAAGAGCGGTGACACACAATAGATATTAAGACTCATTTTAGATTTTGAGGGCCTAGATTTTTTCAGTGTCCTGCCCGTGCGTTGAAGTTCTGCAACTGTGCTTGTCAACATATCTAATTATTTTTAATTTCGCTTGTTGTTCAATTTTAAGTTTACGCCTGATACATAAGTAAAAGAAAACTTCTGTTATTTTTGTTTATTAACAAAAACACAAGCATGTAATTACCTATGACATTACTAATCCTTTGGAAAATTCCAAATCTTCCAAAATCTATGTTCAGCGACAGAATAGGTAGTTGTAGAAAATGTATTGTACCTAACAATCCCAACTGTGGACAGTATAAATCGAGTTAAAATAGTTGCTAGTTGCTGACATGACTGCGCGGGAAACATGTATTCAATCTTAGTTACGGAGTTTAACTTGGTAAGTATCCTCGGAGCGGGAAGCGGAACAGTTTCTAAGCACTTTGATTATAGTAATATTAGTTGCATAGTATTCAATCTAGATTGTTCATTACTCGACTAGCAATACTGAGTTTTGTATTCAATTTTGTTGTTTTATTGAATTGTTGATTTTATTGTATTTATTGAATTTTCTTGTATCGCGCGTACGACAAAGACACACAAACATGCAGACCCAGAACAGTAATCAAAATTCCTCATTCTGATGTATCTGGCTAGGAATCGAACCCGGGACCCATTGCGCGTCAGACCTATAAGGTAACCAATCTTCCACGTGGGTCGTCAGACAAACAAATAATTTGCATAATGTAATGTTATATTCTCATTTTTGCTATTGTTCTCCACTGCAAAGAACCCAAGACCAGACATACCCTTCACCACTCAACTTTACTCACATAAAGCAAAACAATCCACTACTTCATTAATCAATAGTGAAAGCTGTGAGTGAGTGCATATCTTAAAGCTATGATAAAAGCATCTTACACCCATTTCCGGCCATTTTATACGCGTTTCGGTTATCATTAATCTACACAGGGTGCGTTTTATGCTGTTACAAACTGTCTAAGACACACTTCGCAACCACTATAAAATCCTATTTTATTATATATACTTTAATTAATATTATAATATTTATACCTATACTTTATGTATTACAAGTTAATTGAGCCTAATACGTTAGCTATCGTAGTATCGTATGGTATCTTAGTATGCTTGTTTATAATAAATCACTAAAAGTGTTGATCAAAAAGGGAATATTCTAAAATATAAACTTCCTGATAACTTAGTAACTCTATCTATTACTATTAGTCAGTCTATAAATAAATCCTCAAATACAACTTATAATTATTTGAACTATGTATTAACCTGGTTAACTTGGAAATGTTTTGAAATCTGCACAAAAAATTCTATCACATTTTTGATACGATGACAAAATATTTCCTTCCGAGCTACCGATCACAAAGACAGGTAATGATTTATGAGAAACGTAAGTACAAACCGAGCGATACAGTCGGCAACATCGGACCACATCGCAAGAAAGGGAGCGTATCAAAGGCAGTAAGGTATCCCCCAGGGCGCGACCTTTATTTATGGTTAGCCTTTGTTAGCTTACCGAAGAAATATAAATAGTTCTCTGAAATATCGAGAGCAAGGCTTTTTGAGGGTGCGATATTGTAGAAAATTAATGATGTGGTCAGTACTCCAATTGGATTAGGGGCTACTGAATGAAAGTGCTTAAAGGTCCGGCTTTCAAAAACACTACGTAAATTGGGCGCTCTTAGGGGTTGGTTGGTTCGAGTGCCTTCAATTTACCCACTCTATTCTACCTATTTGCATTTCCTTCGTTTGCGGTAGGTTTTACCAGCGTTTTCAGTTTAATCGTTCGTTTACTAAATAAAAATAGCGAGATAAGTGTTTTAAAAATTTAATTGCTTCAACATTAACCAATTTAGAATCTTATAGTCTATTTTGTTATTGCAAGGCTTTATATGGTTTGAGTTATGATTGATAACAGTCATATTTGTTTGATATGTATAGATATTTTATTTTAATCTTATCTCATATATTTTTTTTTGCTCAAAATACCTACCTTATTTTAAGATGATTTATTTAAGGAAAACGCTTATCAGATAGAAAATTAAATTAGATTTTTTTTCTCTTCGCAATAAATACATTTTCAATCTTACTGTACTTTTCGTACTCTTTTTTAACCGACTTCCCAAAGGAAGAGAGGTTATCTATTCGACGCGTATATTTTTTTTTTTTTTTTTTTTTTTTT
>DWPV01005370.1:0-12519 GCA_018251915.1 Urbanus proteus proteus
CTGTAATCAACCCCAGATAAGATCACAGTCCTACCTGAGGTCGGTCACAGATGCGTTGCTACCCCTGAGGACTAAGTGGGAACGCCTCGGATAAGTATATCTCCCTAACCACACCCTGCAAGCGCTACACTGGTGTTATAAGGCAGAAATAAGTATGGCGGTGGTGCCGCCGGAGTCGAACCACACAGAGCTCTAGCACTTTTACAATCAAACAAAGCTGATTTCAACAATTTTCTATCTCTACTAGTTCTATGTAAAACTGCCGTTATATAGAGCAAATCGCATACCACTTTTCCATGTGTATCTATAAATTAATTCTACTACATTAACGATCAGTTGAAAATCAGCACGCATGAGGTCATATTGAAATAATTAAATAAGAACAAAGACAGCTATATAATATTAACAATAGGCAATGCAATCCTTAAAGAATAGCACCATTGGGATTTAAACGAACCGTGCGTGTGGAAGCATACTAAATGATTTGATTTATTTATTCGGGGCGTATATGAAAGTCACGCATTTTAATGCAATAAATATAATGGAAAATATTACCGCCATTACTTTATCATGTTGTACGTATACTTCTGACATTTTCTCTTTGCGTAATATGCTAAGCTTTTACAACATGAATTGAATATATGTAAAGCCTTGCCAAGTTTATCGATTTTTCAAGGTTTCAGGCCGCTGTTTTCAGTATCGTAGACAATTTTATCCTTTTTATAGAACAGCCGCAACCTACAGGGTTCGTTAAATGATTATTTTTACTAAAAATAAATTCTAAATAAAAGTCATGTTACAAAAATATTACAAGTAATAAATAAAAGATTTTTTGTCCACAAGATTTGACTAAAAAACATCCAACCTATTATTACTTATCGTCGACTCAATATTTCTCAAACAAATGAAACCGTACCTACTACACAGTAAATACAAACTAGTCCAATTATTTATTCACTTACAATCTTGAAAAGATTTTAACTAACTCAAAAATCCTCGAAACATATCTCTTGTTGACGTTTAATAATTAATTAAAATTGCTGAAATTTCTAAACGAACACATGTACGTAACTTCGGAGTCGAAAAACGCGGGCGCTAATAAACTTGTTAAAATATTTCGTCACTGGGAACAACGTGTCAGCCGCGAAGTGACGGGATTGTAGTCTATTTAGTCTATTTGCACCGTACAGTAACCAGAACCACTAAATAACGTATTCTATTACGTATTCCTCGATCTTAGCTTCGCCATTTTATCACGATATATCTTTAAGACACGAGCGGAACGCCAGAACGTACGCCAGAATATATTTTACACAAACAGTTTTAAAGGAAAAGAGTTAGCTAGAAATATTCGCACAGAAAAATCTCAGCTGGCTACTTAATCTAAAGCGAGTAGGTACAAGGATTCGGGGTTGAGAGAGAAATCTATTTCCACTGAGTGTTGCCTGTAGAATGGCCAACCTACATTCTGTCGAGAATTTCACGGTAGCTAATAACATGTGAAACAGTCGCGGCTCGCGAGCGGTATGGTAACAATTTTAATAAATAATTATCCTCCCCGGTGCCTCGCCGGGATAAGCAGGCAGGCTTAATATTGCCTACAGCCCACACACGGTTAAGTCGTGTGTTTAGTTTGATTCGGCTTTCCTCTCGGGTGTTTCATAAATTATTTATTCATTCACAATCTTTATGTTACACTTCGGAGAAGACTAGGTTGCTTCTTCAAATCTTTAACGCTAAAAAGTTGTAAAATATAAAATTTTATATCAACTTATCGTAACTTACCTAATGATTTTATAGTTACTTACAAAGTTTGATTATTTTCTATATAGCATCACATACAAAATCATTATAAAAGGTCCACGGAGCCTACAAATACCTCAATAAAAACATGTGTTCAAAAAGAATAAGTAAAACGTAATGTTATTCATATGAACGTTTTATTTTATGACACGTGTGACTAAACGAAGCCCGACGGACAACGCTGTACCGGCACTCCTAAAAAGCTGAAGCTAATTGCAGCAAGATACCGTCCTTTGCTAATACGATATGTGTTACACGGGGCGCGCCGCGACACCAGAACCGTTTAAACGTAACCGACATTTAACCTCAAACCATATTCATGTTTAACACACTGCGATTAGAGGTCAATTTTGGATGCAAGCAATACATTTTGGGATCTTTCTATTCCGTCTCTCCTTAATGGAAATTGTGAGCCGTGCCCGTGTCGTTACGCGCTGCAAATGTACATAATGTGTCGTCAAAAGGGTGAAATATACTTTGGAAGGCCGTGATTTGGTTCATACGGCATCGAGGCTTACCCGCTTTTAAAAGTTTCGACAATGAGATTTATATTAGCCGCCCGAATGCCGAGGGGAGCTGTGATACGAAATTTGGGCGAATGTTAATTATTTTAATAGAAGGCAGCGTATACGTTTAGCACCGCGTAATTTATTCGCAAATCATTATTACGCTTTTTAGAGGAACTCTACAACTTTTGGCACTGTAACTCAGAATGTGGATATCTAGAAATATAATTTATTATTTTTCCTTATACCTACAGCATCGAACCGTATATAATTATGTCTTGTGTGCAATATTCCTAATGTATGGTAATTTCTCTATCGGTGAAAGTAAATGGTCCTTTAATATAATGGTTGATTGGACGACTTCATAAACTTGTTCTACATATGTTCAAAAAAACTACACTGTGTTATTAAAAACAGGTAACAATTTACATAAAAATTAGTTGATTTGAAGTGTATGTTCTTTAACTACCGTGTATAACACAGACATAACTGTCATCTACTACAAAATGAATTAACGGTATAAAATATTTAAAAAAGTCATTCTCAACAAAAGTCGGTTTTCTTATTAAAAGCGAAGTGTGCTCAAAAAACAATGCTTTTATTAAATTCTTCGTGCATTATCTGGAAAAGGAAAAAAATGCTCGACTTTGTTACAAGAAGGTTAAGGGTAAAAAAAATAAAAAGTTTCGCGTTTCTTCGTTGAAGAATTTTATTAATGTTACAGTCTTTCTTGTTGGGGAAACATTATTTTAACACTTCGCAACGTTTTCTTCAAATGAATATTTAACGGATGTAAATTTCACATGTCAGCCGGATAATCAACATAAGAACATTTTCTTCTCAACAATAATGAAAACTCCAGAAGACAGTTACTCATACGTTGTATGACAAATGGTCGTATGATGATAGGAGAAATTCTTTAAAAATACATATTATTAGCGGTGAAGTAAAATAGCACAATTATTAATTTGATTTTTCTTTCGTTCGCGTATATCGTTCAGTTTTAATGCTCAGTGTTTATATTTAGAACAGATGTAAATAAAATTAGGTTTTACTTTGCAGTGTAATGTTTTGCCGTAGACTGTTTCTGAAAGTTTGTGTTTTTTGTAGGTATCTGGATAATACCAGCCGCTTGAGGAATCATAATAATAATTACCATATAGAAGCTCTATATATGAATAAACCCTATATTTTTTTTTACAAAAGCGTTTATATAATATTAGGATGGAAAGTGAATCACCTTTAGTAAGAAAACGATACTAAGACGCTTTACTTGACGTTTAATGAACACTGTTTTTTTCTATTCTACTAAAACTAAAAAAAACTAAAACTACTTGTAAAATTCCGTATAAATCTAGTACTCTACTACCCTACACTCGTATATTCGTAAAATGCTTGAATACACGTAACACATACAATATCAAAAAACGCAGTTTTACAAAATAAAAATAATACACTACACACTCATACATACGTTTATATTCTATACATGCAACGCGTAACCTAAAAAAAAGAAGTGAAAAAGCGAGTACAGTACAGAAAGCCCCGCGAATACATAAAACGGGCACTAGATAAATCGGTGTAGGCCGTTTTTCACGGCAGGCGCAAGCATGCTACGTGCCGTAGGCGTTTCGTAAACCAGACATTCTCGGTTGTGACTAGTTGCTTGTGATCTGTAATGTCAGCAAATGATTTAGACGTGATGTTACTAGTAACTAGTGGCTAGTTTAACTTGTGACTAGTAATTTTACACATGTATCAAATGAATAGATATATTTTAAGACACAAATGCTGATGATTAACACAAGTTTGAACGCTGCGTTGTACATATTTTGCTGAAATGTTCTTATTAATCATGGTATAATATAAAACTTTATGCATAAAATGACATTTTTTAAAATATAATAGTAACAAAAATACGTATGTGAGAAACAAAAAGATAGAAACCCATAACATAGAAACCCACAAGTATGTATGTCATATTTAAAAGCGATTAACGTTGGGTACGTTCGAATTATTTTATCCTTTCCTAGCACGTGTGACATGGCATGCAATGTCAAAACATTGTCAAATATGATAGAATAATGACAGAAGACAAAAAGCCCTGCCCATTGAGTGAGACCCGGTCATTTCGCGTATTTCGAAGTATCGCGTACGAGTTCACACACGGCCGCGACATATCGTATGGCAGGCGCGGCACAGTCGTCGGCAACGGCGTAGGTAAGCTGGTAATGTTCCAAAAAGCCTATTAAGGCTACGGCGGCCGCCACGATATGATAAATGTCAAAAAACCACCCGCAATGCAGAATAAAAGGCAACAATTTGCAACGCAGGCACGCTTTAATACATTAATGATGCTACGAAAATGTTATAACGCTTTAATATTAACACGTTTGGGGTTTATTTCATTTTGTTCAATTGTTGACAATGTAATATGGATGAATTTATCACTTTGAACCATTAAATAGGTGGTTTGCGCTGTTTTTTAATAATCAATTTATTATTTACGGTACAATATAAACAATACTGCTTCGATGAAGCGGCGAGGTGGTAAAGTTGTGCACATGCGATGAAGTTTAGACAGTTTATACAATAACTCAAAATAATTGAATGAATGAATAAAAATTAAAGATATGTAGGTATTTTGCATAATTTCAGATGTCATAATTTTTAACGAGATGAACTAAAAAAAAAACAAATTTATCTACATACATGAGGGCACTAATAATATGAGTATAACAGTGGTCCCACGGTATTTAATCTATGAAAAATTCTAGTACGACTTTAATCTATTCTTTCAAATACTGTAGTATTGTCATATCTTGAAGTTTAAAATCTCTATTAGGAAATACGAGAAATAGTTCATTTGCAAATTGACTCGCTTAAGGCTCGGATCGAACAATAGCGGACGCCGGCACATATAGTGCAAGCTAAAAGCAAAATTATCCTTTTGTGTATAAAATCCTTTGCAAGAGCCTTTTATATTTTACACCAGCTTCCCCGCGCGGTACTGTCCGAATGGGCACGGTTTTCCGATTATTATGGTGGAACCCTAAACGATTTGCTATATAAGTTATCCATATCACTCCTTGTGTTTCTGTCGTATGAAAGTTTTTTTGAAGTAGGTATAACAGTTTTCAAAACTTATCAATGTAGACATACTGACAGACATACCTACAATTTATCAAGTACATTATGAATATGTATATTAAAAATGTCTTGTTAAAATAATACAAGCCGATATGTATCTAAATTTAATTTGTATAATTGTAAGAGAGTTACAGCGGTTGAGATTACCAATTAGCCGATAATGGAAACCGAGGTCTTCTGCGCGGCAGATTGATTGAATTATAACTAGTAATAATTACGCTACCTAATTAATTAAAATATATATCCAATACATGTGTCCAAGGCACCCACGACACAGGAGAAAATCCTACTGTGGGGCTAAATTAATTAAATTGTATCTCATGTTATTGGTACGCAAAAATAGAAAGAATGGTCTTATTCTGCTATGGAGCAGCAATAAATAGTTTGCACTTTGCAATCTCTACAACACTATTCATAGACAAACAGAACCCATCACTATTTCAATCTTTTGAAAAGACATGATACCCCTATTGTGGTTTTATTTTATTTCAGTCGGAAAACACATTTTCTAATGAATGCGTTGTAAAATAAAAGCAACTGCATAGATAAAAATTAACGCCCTTTCTGTAGGACATAAAATTTTGCATGAAAACGTACTGCTCCCTACATAATTATCCCTTTGATCTCTAACACGTGAGTCACTCATTTGCCGGTGGAAGGTATAAAAAGTGTTCCTACTATGACGAGTAAATATAATATGGTGTACGAAGTCTGAGCCACGCATTTTTTCTTAGTTACCTATGCGTATAAAAATGTATAAGAGTTGGGATATCATATATGTATGTCGTGCATACATACCGGTTTAAACCTAGCGAATAAATTAAAAATAAAATTTGACTCAAAACATTTTCAAATAATGAATGTATTTTAATGGACATTCGTATTACCTACTTCTACGAATAAATTTTAATTTGTCGTCAAATGTGGTAATTTGTACTACAATTGTTGTTAGTTCCATCAGTATGGTGTTGACGAATTCATATGTATGTAAATAAAAAAATGATGACGGTAGCAGCTAGTATACTGACAAACCTAGCTACTCCATGGGCTATAGTTCCTTTATGGCTCAAAATTTTTGACAAAGACCTAACCAATTAAGACTGACACACAAAAGAGATTATTAAAGAAGCTTGTTCTAAAAATAGACACAAAACTGATACATTTCACTGGCCCGAGGTGTATAAAACACAAGCACCTAAAGCCTGAAGTATTCATAACGGTGAGAACGTCAAGAACTAGACTACACTTTGAAATCTAGGGATGTGGCAGGTAAAAATAATTCACCATCAGTTTTCAACAAAAAAAACTATTATTCGTAGGTATTTGTCGTTGTGAAGCGTTATATCTTTAAAAGCAAATACAAAAATAAACAAAGACAAAATCCTAATGGTTATTGTTGAAACAAGAAAATTTGAAGCTGATAATTTCCATTTTGCATCTGTGATCTGGGATCTAATTTAAATAGAATTTCTGATTTATATAGAGTTGGTGGCAGTAGTAACTTAAGACTTAGGAAGCCTCCATACTCATTCACTAATTCAATAATATCTTCTTGTTGTACATATGAAAATGACATTAATATAATTTTAAAAGTTTGAAAATTATTTTATTAGATGACCTGCGCGATTAAGTGTTTTAATACATCATGCTGGTCAGTCAAGCATTGTTCCTGGTATAAAACCCGGTCAAGCATATCTAAGGGACCTAATACACATGCGACTACAGACAGTGACCACGAATCAGCGATTGTTGCTTGTGTGTTACTGTCGCTCGTATGTTACTTCCCTAACACAAGGGATCATTTGATTGCTTGATTGATCATTTGAAACAAGTGATTATTTGACCGATAAAACTGTATGGTCTAATGTAGCTCTAGCTTTTAGTGTATGCAGACATTATTCATGAAACCTTTTTAAAAATATGTGTTATGGAGATTCTTTTGCCGCTTTTTCCTCATAGCGAAACACCTTGCGAAGTGGTGGTAATAGTCAATTGACATTCAAAAATAATTCTGTTAAGGATCTACTTTGAATGAAATATTTTTGAATTGATTTGATTCAATGTTTATTATTTCTATCTTATCGAGCATTAAGTAGGGAATCTTACCCCGCGTAGGTTTTGTTATAATGTACGCAATCACAGTCATTATACTTAATTAGAAATAATACTTTATTTCTTACACGCTTTCATACTTTGAAGGGCACGTCTAGTCCTCCGTCTCGGTTGTCATGGGATATCAGTCGTTCAAACTTGTTGGCCTTATGGATCATTTTAGTAGCAGACTTACTGGCACACCTCTGCCTCATTTTTTCTGTATAAAGATATACAGAATAGACAACTAGGACCACTAAAATATTTGAAGAACTAATTATTCATGAAAACTTTAAAATTAAATAACAATTTTGTTTTTTCTGGATCGTGACATCACTACCTCGCAGAGGTTACGTAATTACAACTATTATATACTCATTTTCAACAAGCTATTTAGTATACAGTGTTTTCATCGTACCTATTATTTTGGCAAGGTCAAATATAATTCTATAGCTCTCTATTACCAGATACATATATTAACTGTTCCACTCAACGTTGTTATAAACAAAATTGGAGATTTAATTGCATTTACGAAATTCAGCTTTCAGTAAAGGATTAGCAGCATAATATTCCGAGGTATTTTTGATAACTAATCCGCCAATTACGTATCAAAAAGTAGCAATATTCGAATACAATGAAAATACATTCTGGAATAACTCGTTAAGCCACTTTCGACGTAACCTTTCCAATTTTAGACAGTACTTGCCTCAATTAGTCGAGGAATTTGGACCATTATCCCGCTGTTCTAGTTAAATCCGGACGGAGGCCCCTTTGCCACAGCGTAATAAAATTACGAGTCATTTATTAGTCCCAGCCGTAAATTGTCGCATCGCAATTAATTAGATGACAATGAGAGTTTTACTAAAAAAATGTGCTAGTGTGGTGCTAGATGAAGAATTAGGATTTGCCCATAGACTTTAGAACTGACAGATACGACTCGTCACTAGAGGTCGGCAGGTCAGCTGAAAGCTGGCGAGGGGTGGAAGGGGGTGTTGCCATGGCAACGCGCCCCACAACACGCCGCGGCGGCGCCGAACGCTCTATACACGCCGTGCTATGTATGTTTTATGAGTTTGTTGGTTGTTACTCCAACAACATACATATGTATAGACGCACGGTAAATAGTACACATTTTAATATTTAAAATGTACACACGTGTGTAACGTGTAAGCGTGTCTTGTGTAGACTTCGCGCCACAGGACGTCAGCTTACCAGACCATAGAAGTTTAATTAAAGCCTCTTTCAAACTACGCCAGTTGGTTAATATTCATGTCTAGGCTTTTAGGATCCATGTTGACTGACCGTTGATGGGCTCTGCTGGATTTATTCACACTACATGGAAAGTAACATTTTAAAAAGATTTTTAATTGAAACTGCCGACTTATTTCTCAGTATCAACAAAGATACTCGTAATAAGGTAGGTACCTTACTTCTTTAAACATTCGTTGTAAGAAAACTTTCGTAGGTTTTTTTCGTTCGTAAACCTTTAAAAGGTACGTTAAGTTAATGTGACTAATGTAGCTCTCTTCTGAATGCAGACCTTATACTAGAAGTGTTACATCTTTAATTAACTTAAAATAACCTACTTAAAACAATAACAGTACCCACAATCTGCAAACTACAACTACATACTTAATTTTGTTTATACAGGATATCCTTTTGCCCGCTGTTTAAAAACAGTCTGAATCGCCGGCTTATTACTCTGAAGTTTGTATCTGGCAAAGTTTCGTCTACATAAGAACGTTTGGGTCGCTTGGTACGTGACCCGCTCGCTGCTTCAGTATTTGAGTACAACGTAAGTACAGTACATAACTTTTATTTACATTTGCGATACAGATGCTACGGGCTACGATGTTTTTGGCTGCGTTATTTATTTCGACTCGTGCTACAAGACGGAAGTGAGATTATTTGATTAATACTGTGTCAAAGAGATACAAAGAAAGAAAGCATAGTCGATTTAGTCGATCATTTCACCAGTAGGATACGCAGAGGGTACCGGGTTCGATTCCATCTAGATATCTGAATGATGAATTTAGATGTCTATTCTGGGTCTGTATGTTTCGTCTTTGTGTCTCCATGGCACCGACGCCGCGGGATTAGAGGATTAACTATAACAGAATATTATAAATGACATGAATGTTTTGCACTACCCTAGCATTAAATTATCATTTTCCTTTTAATACAAATAAAAGCTTCTTTACAATATGTTTTTTAAAACAAAAAAAACATTATAGGGAAGTGGCATATGTTACTTTTTACTACTCAACCGTAAAAATCAATAAACCGCACAAGGTGGATCGGAACGATATTAGCGTTGAATAAATAAAATAACTAACACAATAAAGTTTTCTTAGAACCCCCACATAACTTATAGTTTCAGTCGATTCTAATAAATCTTCATAGTTATCCAATAAGGCAAAGAACAGTAATAATCAATAAATATCATGAGAACATTTCATGGAAACAATAAATTAGAAAAAAAATAAAACCCAATAAAGCCCAAGAGTATTTTGATTGACAACATGCTCATAGCTCACATCATTCAAGTATTTTGAGTCAATTTTGAAATCGCAAAAAGAGGATATTACCTAATAAGAACAAGCAAAATTACACTAGGAGCAATATTTTTTTAATTAAAAAAATAATACATAGAATTAAATATATCCAAAGGGCATTTGGGTATTGTTGGAATAAAATTAGCTTTAGATCTAACACATAACGATTCCTTAAACATCGTGACCTCTACGAAGCAGCCTATTCAATTATTCAGTATAGCCCTCGAAAACATTAACTCCTTTGCTAGTGCGTGTTTCAGGAAATTACAGCGACATAATGTAGTAATTGATGCCATAAAAGGTAGTTTGCCCAAGGCGGCCATTATTATAACAAAATTGTGCGGTAACGGCTGACCACACGCACGGTTACAACACTAGTCCGAGTTCTTAAAGGTTTTCTTCATATAAATGATTCGGAGTCAAGTAGAACTTTAGTGTCGGCCTGACAAGAGACTCCCGCGACAATCTACTAGAAGTTCTACGCCAATTAAACTATTTGTTAAGTCAAGAACACAAAGCCATTCAATGAAACAGAGTTATCATAAAATAGCTTTAGACATGTTGCTCTAAGACCTATGGTGAAATGAATATTAAATCTTTCTCTATAGCCCTTAAAACATACGCCTTTGTGAGTGCGTGTTTCAGGAAATTTCAGCGACATAATGTAGTAATTGTTGCCATAAAGGTAGTTTGCCCAAGGCCATTATTATAACAAATTCTTTCCGGTAACGGCTATCTACACGCACGGTTTTACTTTTAACTGTACAACACTAGTTAAGAATTTTTCCACACAGAGTTTATACCTAGTTAATTATTTTTCTTCTGTTTAATTACACTTAACAAGTCTCTTTATAGGTATAGATTAAAGGTTTTTTAGTAATAATTTATGCACGTTTTTTGTACACAAGAATAAAGTGAGGTCATGTTTTATTTATAATGCTACCGAGTGGCGTAGAAGCGTTTTATACATAAAATACAAAAACTAAACTAGCATAAACATTATGTGCTATTAAATTATAACGCAACGCAATGGCGTACCAATAAGTAGATATGACAGCATTTACATTTAAGTACCATTACAGATGGAGTGCTGCGTTTCAAAAATGGCATGTTTTTATAGTTACAAGTAGCAAAATAGCATGCAATTTACCGTATGTTATTATAAACGTATGGTACGGCCTGGTAAGGGATAATTGCAGATCATAGACAACTGTAATAAACCGATACATGAGGATTAAGCTACCTCATGTACCTCTCCATAAAATAATGTAGGTATTATGTAGTTTTTTATGGTGGAAGTAGCAAACGAGCATGCAGCTCAACTGAAGGTAAGTGGCCACTGGCGACCATGGACATCTGTAAACAAACCCAGATCACATCACAGTCCTACCTGAGATCGACCAGATGTGTTGCTACACCTAAGGACTAAGTTGGAACGACTCGGATAAGTATGTCTCCCTTACCACACCCTTCAGACCAGAACACAATAACGTAATGCAATAAATACAGTTGTAGTACATTTTCACGCAACCAAGAAAACATAACACAATTATGTTATTTATGTTGCCATTACTATTACATTGAACATAATACACACCTTTCGTTCCACGAAAACTCTACCAATGTGATTTTTTTTTGTAATAAATTAATGTTATTGTCGAATTTTGTATGTTAATAATATGGCCTATAAGAAACATAAAAATGGTAGAACTATTTTCGTTCGATTTTGCAGGAACTATCATCTCAGGTAATGGACTCACGAACTTCGATTCTGTTTGAGGTTGAATGTCTATGGGTGGCAGAAGACACTTATCACCAGATGAGTTGTTTGCTTTTTAATTGTTTAAATTATGTCGTGTATTGTTATGTAATAATTATAATTAAAATAAGTTATTTTTCATGTATATAAAAGGAGCCTTGATCCACTTCCTATTAAGTCAGAAAACTAAGCATGCTGACACTTTTTATAGTCCACATCTTGCAACAAAACGCTCAAAAAAACTATAGCAAGATAGTACGCTCTGAAAAAGAAACTGTCCAAGCAAACGCTGCTCTGTGTGACAGTCTCCTTTGTACGGTCTTGTTTATCTTGAAAATAATTAATAACCTACCGTTTCAAATGTTACTTCGTCGTCAACCCATTATCGTCCCACTGCTGGGCACGGGGCTTCCCGCATAGTGAGAGGGATTTAGGCCATAGTCCACCGCGCTGGCCAAGTGCGAATTGGTAGTCTTCACATACCTTTGAGTACTTTTTAGGAACTCTTAGGTTGCAGATTTCCTTACAATGTTTTCTTTCACCGTTAAAGCTAGTGATAATTAATCTCTAATACGCACATAAATCAGAGGTGCGTGCCTGGGATTTAAACCTCGGCCCTCCCAATTGAGAGACTAAGTTTCAACTATTAAGTTAT
>DWPV01005371.1:0-12518 GCA_018251915.1 Urbanus proteus proteus
TCCTAACAAAAAAATGACGCCATTTTTAAAATGGTAGGGCTATAAAAGTGATTATGTGAGGGTAAATATACAAAGCTGACATGAAACCAAGCCAGTTTTGTGTGTGTGCGTATAAATACATGAAAGTAGCGTGGTTTTTTGGTTTCACTCAAATACAAGGCGGTGAGTAATCTACCTATTTTATTTATCTGAGTATGTAGTAGGTACTGCTTTAGAAGTGAGTTTTAAATGTTGATGTTTGTTAGTTTTTTTCCCTTTTTTCCTAGTTAATTAACTAACTTTAATACAATAGTTAAATTATGACTACATATTTCTAGCGTGAACCATAATAGTATGCATTTTTTTTATTATGGAAGTAGCAAACGAGCATGCAAACCATTTGATGGTAAGCGGCCACTGCCGTCCATGGACATAGCCATGTTACTCCTCAGAAGTGGCAACGTATCTATTGATTTGAACAGATGTCCTTGGATGGCAGTGATTTAGGTCACACATTTGCTATGTAGTTAAATCTTAAAAATCAAACCTTATTTTTCAAAGTTTTGTGACACTCAGTCTTATAGACGTATCCTATTTAACAATATAGTCAAATTTATTCCTTTCTTACACTATGCACGAAACGGAACAATTGAAAAAAATAAGACAATCGATTTAATTTAGACACTCCTATAAAATGAACAAAAATTCACAATATTTAAAATAAAAGAAAGAGGTTAAGAAGGTACAAAGGTCTGCTTATTTTAAAATAAAATTTCTTCCACCATTTATTAATAAGTAACTTAACAACTCTATGATGGAACGTAGCAACTGACGTCACTTTCTCCACCAGATCGACCAGAATAACATGTCAGTGATCGAGAACAACACGGACATCCACGTGTTGACGGGGTCGCTCAAGTTGTTCTTCAGGGAGCTGAAGCAGCCGCTCATCCCGTGCAACATGTTCGAACGGGTGTTGGCCGCTTGCTGTGAGTACCTTATGTCGGCGATAAAACAATGCTTTAAAAAAATAAAGTAGCCTATGTTACGCCTTAGATCTTTAGCTATCTTCCAGTGAAAGTCCCATCGAAATCGGTCCAGCCGTTTAGAAGATTACCTAAGTCAAACAGTCAGACAAAAAAAATTTAATTGAATTTTTGGTATAGGTATCCTGTATACTTTCATACGTATTGAGTAAAAGATGTTATTTTGAAATCACAAACAGACAATTCAATTTTATATATTAGTATAGATTAAAACTTTTAAATAAAATAATTATTAAGAATGTAAATAACGTTTATTCTATTTTTCCATTTATATACATATGACAATCAACAACAATGGTCGCTAAGAGACGTCATATCTAACAAAAACTTTCTTTGTTAACTTATAAATATAATTTTTATATTTTCCAGCAATAAAACCAAGAGAAGCGAGAATCAAGGAGTTTCGGGATATCGTGCAAGCTCTCCCCCCGTGCAATCGGGATACGCTTAAGTTCGTTCTAGAACACCTTTTAAGGTAAACAACTCTTTTTATATACCACTGCTGGGCAATCATCCATCAGCTTTTTCAGGTCCACTGCTGGCATACTGGAATGAAAGTTGGTGACTGCGAAATATCTAGAAAATAATAAACATTATTTTCATGCTAAGAGAATCCTTAGGGTTTGATCCTCGGCCAAAAAAAATGCGACGAACTTATTAATATTCGGGGAGTAATTGTTTAAATGTTCATTAATTCAGAACTTGTGCAATTTGAGTAAACTTCGACAGAGCGATTCATAAGTACTAGTGGCGCCATCTCTTGTCGATTTGCGGAAAAACATCGCAATTTTCTTTTATTCTAAAATTTACCGTGATTTTTTCAATTCCCCAGGGTAACGGAATACAGTGAGCGTAACAGAATGCACACATCTAACCTGGCGATAGTATTCGGTCCCACTCTCCTTTGGGCGCCGGCTGACAAGGTAGACAACATCGCGATCGACTGTATCCAACAAAACAACGTAGTGGACATACTCCTTAACGACTTCAAGGAGATCTTCGCTGAAGACGCGAAAGGAAAGAAGAAATGATATCTATTTCGTCATATGTAGGAGTCTCGCTCGGTTTAGTTCAGTTGTCGGCGGCTGATAACAGATGGCGCTGTACCACAGTTGGCATAGTTGTCAGCGCTCGATAATAGATGGCGTTACACGTAAGGACTGTTTTGACTTCTAGACAATTTTCCTTATTTCACGTCGCTTCAGAGGAATTATTTAGAAGTGTAATATACTTTAGTTTATATTTACGTGCGTTTGAATGATACGGATGTTTGTTTTTCGTTTAATAATCGCGTTAGTTTGATAGAATGTCGGTAAAATTATATTTTTAACGAAATCACTTTTGATTACTTATCATGGATTTGAAACATTGATTGTTGTATATTAAAATATTGAAATAAATATGTAACTATATTTATACATGCTGTATATTAAATGAAAGTATAAAATTGTATGCTTAGTCTTCATTGAAAGACTATTAAATAAGACTTAATTTGGCTTAACAAATAAAACTACAGGTTGATCTCTGTTTCAAAATTGAACAAATTTGAGTATTATTATCAAATTTATATTTGTTTCTTATTTATTTACATTAATTATAAAGTAAATCTACTTATTACAATGGTGATTATAATTGCATATAATCAGAAACTAAATTAATCTCATGTGAGAATTAATAAATAAATAAGAAGACATCCGACACTAAATTATTTATAGATAAAATGATTGAAACAGAATATTACGTAAATATGTAAACATCATTAAAATCAGTCTATTCGCCACAAAAATTGTTATATAGAACTATTTTGACATCTTTTATTGGATACATCTCTCGTGCGTTCTATCTACGGTTTTTCTTTAATCTGTGACTTAATGAAATAATATTCTTATTATGTAGTTTTACATAATAGCTATGTAGAATCGTATATCTCGTATGTGCATCCTTCAGTGTTGTGATTGTCAAGCAATAACTTGTTAAGACTGCGGAGGCTCTAGGAATGAAGCACCTTTGAAATCAAAGTGGGTTACAGTATTTTGAAAATTTAAAAAAAAATCTTATAACTTATTAAGATACAGTTAATTAAAAAAAAATGAATAGTTATGTAATCAGCTTAACTAGGTATGTGTTTTTGAAACTACAATACAAAAGTTGTTTTTTGAATACAATGAATTTTCTCAATATTTTGTACTGTCACTTTGATTCTATAGGTGCTGTATAATATTTAAATTTAATCAAATATAAATTATCTAATAGCGATTTATAGTTGTAGATGTCGGTGTGTGATGTATTGTATATTTAAAATAAGGTATTTTTGATTTCTGTGACGGAATTATTTTTGGGGCCAAATTTGTATATATGTGTCCTTGGTTTGTAGGCTTTGAGCCGGCTTGTATTGTGCCTTAAGCTAGGTACAGGGTGTTTTTGAACTTGGAACCTTGAAAGTATACATAAAATACATTATTGTAATAATACATTTATCTAATATTGAAGAATATCTCTTGGGGTGACAAAACTTTTATTTTATATTTAATAGTTTAATTTCACGTTTTAAAACAATGTTTAATAGTAATTTAAAAATATTTAAATAAGATTTTAATATTTTCACGTATCATTTAATATGAAAATTTCTAATTATTATTTTTATAAATTTAGTTCTACTTAGTCGTGGGAAAAGTTCTTTTAGAAAGAGAAGGTTGCAAATCGAATTACTTAAATTATGTTCATATATTGCAACTTTATTACATTTAAATAATATTATAATTTGATGTACATATAAGATCAGAATGTATAATTTATATTAATTAATAATATGCTATGGAAATAGTGAAATACTATTATTTTTAAAGGTCCAATCAAGAACACCCTGTGTAATGATTATTGTAAATATTCATCATAGATGATTAATCATTTTATGTGATAATGTAGCGTTGTTGTATTCTAGTTTCTTTCGTTTATGTAATTGAATTAAATAAAAGAAAGAATGAATGAACTTCTTTCATTCTTTCTTTCTAGCAAAAGTGACGGTCTAGTCCTTGTTGTTTTAAATGGACTTAACATCAGTGTTAATGTAAAATTACCTAAATTAATGACCTAACCGTATTTAAATGTAAGTGGACTATATGTTGAATTAAATTAGTTTGAAGGAATACAGTTTTACGCAAAATGTAATGATGCGATTCTTTCTTATTCTGTGGTAATGCATTTTGGCATTTTCATAATCTGTAGAGATGTGCTATTGACGTTCTTGTCTCGGATAGACAAACTAAAGTGAAAGTAAAGTCACAAAAATGATAAAGTAATATTTTTTGTATTATGAATAATTATTACTTATTGGTCCTTGTAGCTTGTGGTGTGCGTGTAGGTGACAGTGGGTGTTGACATGAAAGAAAGAGACAGCAAGTGACAGAGGAGCCGTTTAGTTTGGGAACTGCTGTAGCAAAACGAGCTCATAGAAATTAGTACCTAATCGTATTCTTACCACTAAGAAACTTGCATTTTTATCGGTTGTCTGTTGTCAACAATTAACGAGGCATGTTTACAAAGCGTTACAAAAACTTTACTACCCGAAAAACAAAATTTACGTGTCTCAATGACTAGCAAGCACTGAAGTAAAGTATGTTAAACTGACCATACTGGTAGTCGCTTCAATGCGCCCACGTGCCACTTCCAGTTGTCTCTTTCTTTCATGGGTATTGATGTTATACAAAAAGATCCTAATTATATTTATTCGGAAGTACGAACACCTTTAGCATCTCTACAGAATATGCTCTGTGGAAACCATCTTGATTTATTGTTTAGACATGGCGTCATTCGTAATTATGTCACAAAAAACATCTTGAACTAATTTAAAACAAGAAGATACGCGTATGTAAGTACGCCAATATTTTAAAAAAGTTTTGACAAGTTCTTGCATATTTAAAATGTATGAAAATTAAAAATAAAGATAAAACGTATCTACTTACATATGTTAAACCTAATAGAATCATATTTATATCATTTATAACTGATTTAAAATTTAAACATAACATGTAATTGAACTGTGACGTATATTATGAATGACTTAAAATAAATACCATTAGCCTTTACTTTTAAATATTGTATAGATGTTAATATAATGCAAATATAATAACACCAATTTACAAATGTATTGGAATGTAATGTTATTAATAAGCTAGGAACCAAAGTTTTGTATTTCGGCTGATAGTATATCTATATGTAATTTGTTGTGTAGTTATCATAATATATGGAGATATAATTATTTTAACGCAAATAACGCTTGAGAACAGAATGAAGTTATGTGAAATAAATTCACTTATCCTAATGGTCGTTTCTTTATACTTGTAACTCCCTTCTAATAATAATATACTTGTTCCTGAGGTCTTCAAAAATGCGCAACACCAACGGTTTTGCAAATGTTCAAATCCAATGGTGACTTTCCGTTAAGTAGCCTGTCTGTCTTATTGCTAGTTTTTTTTTAAATTAAGTTTTGAATAAAGTGCATGAATTATCTAATTGCAGGTAAAGTATTTAAATAAGTAAAAGCATGTAAAAAAATGTTTATGGTCCACGCAAAAAAGAAACGTATTATTTTTTAATACTTTATGAGCTACCATGCTTCCATAAGCCTTTTGAGGTCCAGTGGTAAATATGGGTTTTCCCCATGAAATAAAGAGACAACAAGGAGTGGCACGTGGACGAATTGAGACGACTACCAATATGATTACTATACTTAACGTCAGTGCTTGTCAGTCTTTGAGACAAAATTTGTTTTGTAATACTTTGTAAACGGGCCTTGTTCATTGTTGACAACAGACAACCGATAAAAATGCAGGTGTCTTAGTGGTAAGAATACGATAGGTACTGATTTCTGTGTTCGTTTGGCTACACCGGTTCCCACACTAATCGACTCGTATACCACTTCCTGTTGTCTCTTTCTTTTATGGTTTTCCCTAAAGGGGCGTTTTGCCAATAGTCCTTGCAACTGGCATGCGCGTTGATGTCACACAGGAAGACGCTATCCATCTCTTGCATTTGTCCCCGAGTCGTCTTCTAACTGCTATTCAAGACTAACGCAAATACTCTAATAACACAGTGTTTATTGCTATGTTCTGGATTGAAGAGTGTAAGGAAGATACGCGGAAAGAGATCACTCAGGGAGGCATACACGTGGTCGATGTCATACAAGACTAGTCTAATCTGGGGTTGATTACAGATATCCATACGTGAGTGGCCACTTTCCATTAGGAGGGACTCTCATTTGCTACTATATAATGATAAAAAGTATATCAATGGCCCCCAAGTAAACTATTGTATGTCTAAAAAATCAATTTAATAGGAACTAAAAATTACAACTAAAAAAAACTATTATAAATAAGATAAACCTTCTAAAATAGCCGCGTCAAGCATGGTTTCCAAAAAGCTGGCGGCGTTTCCTTGTTGTATAGCAAGGCTTAACCTTTGTGATTTTTAGTTTTAGTTTTATATGTTACTAGATGATTCCCGCGGTTTCACCAGCGTTTAAAAAGTAAATCAATAAACATGTCGCAAGATTGACGGCGATAAAACAAAATAAATGTATCCCACTTTATAATATTAGTAAAAAGTAAGATTAGTAAGATTTCCACACTGTATTTAGCAAATTTCCACACACATATTCTTTTCATGAATATTATATCAGAATTGATACATCCGATACCAAAATTGGACAAAATTTTAAATAGTGTCGCTCCTTAAATTATTATTTAAACCTGTTCTTTCAGTAACATTGAAATCACTGAAAGCCTATCTCACTTCTTTATCATTAGTATTTCATTTATTTGTACACACAACGTTGAAGTATTTGCAATATTTATTTGTATAGCCTAGCTAGTCAACAGACATAGTGTGCCGTGTCCCTAGGGGGGAACGAACGATAAATTGGATCAAAACATTTCTAGCAAGGGTGTTGAACTCTGTCTTTATCGAATTCATGAATATGAGGTTATCGGGGGGTAAACCACCTAGAGGTTGATCACTCACCCAGTTTGCGAACCTACATTTTGAGTTTAATGTCATTGGCAGCAGGTATTTCCTTTATACTATGTATATTAGTTTTATTTATGACTCATAACTTCTCCGATTCTTTTGATGTCACTATAATATTTCAACTACGGTGACTTAAAAGAAATATGTATGAATTTTAATATTTTGATATTATATTATATCATATTTAAGGGTTTTTGATGGTAGTTTAAATATAAATTCGACATTAGTCATTATTAAAAATCTGTCGTTATAGTTATATTATTAGGAAAAGTGTGAATAAGTTTCTTGTTGCAAAGATATTGATAACAATAGATTTATATCTATGGATTTATATCTATAATTTAGAGTTATATCTAAATTGAGAATCGAGTTCAAGTAAATATATAAAAACACCGACTGACAATATAATAAAATGTATCAATTCCGCGATAATAAAAGTTTAAAATCATATTATATGATATGATGAGAGGTGAAATAAGCAGTTTAAAGTCTGTACTGAGGTAAGAGGTGTTTATTCGGATCTGATTGAGGTGTAAGGATTTAACTTTATAAAATCTGATGAGTGATAGCCGCAGTGAAAAGAATTTATCATGTTTCGCCAACTTATTATTAAATTATTCAATGTAGTAGAATTAAATCGCAATATGTTGAAGTGTAAGTGCCTACATCTTAAGAGCCCTTGCTTGAAAAAGTTAAAAAGAATATATATGTATTTAAGCATAAATGTCATCCCGCTCTCCCGCGACAGCGTTCGCATCTCGTGGAGCGCGCGCTGTAGACCTTCAGCTATCTTCCAGTAAAAGTCGCATCAAAATCGGTCCAGCGGTCCAAGATTACCTCGGCTAAACAAACAAACAGACAGACCGACGTTTTTTTTTAAATTCCACTTTCGTTATAGTCATCGTGTATACTTTCATATGCATTGAGTAAAAAAATGACTTGTTTTTACTAAATTTTATTTATTTGTATAGATCCGTCATTCATTGATTTGGACGAATCAAAACAATATTTTCGTATCTATGTTTTACATACTATAGGTACTATTGAACTGAGTAGTAGTAGACGAATTAGGAATTTAGTTACCTACTCCGTCTACTAATCGTTGTACGTTTATATTTACATAAGGCAGGTTCACGAAATTTAATGACCCGATTAGAATGCGTAGTGGGTGTGATCACACTCGCGTATTTATAGTAGCGTGGTTTTTGTCATCAGATATTATTATAGTGGCGAGTAAGCAGGCTAGATTTTAGCAATTTTCATAGCGATTATTTAGTAGATGATGTCGATGAATAATTATTAATCTACGCATTTTTTAAGTAGTCTGTCTGAAGTCATGTGATTATTGCCGGCTATAATAATACTAATAATAAGATATTCTATCTGATTCGGCAAATGTCCACAGTTCAGTTCGCGCGTTCTATATAACTTATTAAAGGGCCGAAGGGCCTTAAAGGTGGTCTTAAAGTATCTTAAAAATGGTAGAACTCTATGTAGTTCCACTCCGGCGGCACCACTGCCACACCTAATTTTACCTTATAACAGCAGTGTTAAACACTGCTGTGTTCTGGTTTGAACTGTGTGGTAAAAGAGACATACTTATCCAGCTCAAACCTCAGCGGTAGCAACGCATCTGTGGTCAACCTCAGGCAAGACCTTAATCTTATCTAGGGTTGATTACAGATGCTCATGAGCGGCAGTGGCCACTTACCATCAGATGGTCTGCATGCTCGTTTGTTACATATTTAAAAATCCTAAATTTACTTCCCTCCACTGCACTCCTTATAGTTTTCCTTAGCAGGAACGTATACCCATATGATCGACCTTCTGAAGGAGTCTACAGCTGTTAATGTACAACAATGTCGACTTACCATCAAATTACCATACTCCTTAGCTACTTCAATTGACTAAGAACGAACCTATAATAGATATTAGATAAATCGCTATCATAGTTCGTAACGTTTTATCAGCGCATCGATCACGATACTGAACTTAATTACGCGGGTCAACGACCGGGGCCACGTGGTTCGTATGTTTATGTATCATGGACTTTTGTTGGTATTGTAGTAAGTTGAAGGGAATTTGTTCAGTTTTTATGTTTGTGTCTTATATGTGTATTGTGTGTATGTGTGTGTGTAAGTGTCAAAGAAGCATGCAGTGGACTTGATCCTATGTGGCTACTGTCGACCACACGATCCTATCTGAGGTCAGCCACAGATGCTTTGCTACCCCTGAGGTAATCCTAAGGAACTAAGGTCTTATGCTAGGCTTTCCAACTTAATAGTTGGAAAGCCTCGCATAAATCCTTAGTTTTTCTTAAATATCCCTATGATCACACACAGCAGTACTGAACACTGCTATCTATGTATGTATCTATACAAATAAATAAAATTGAAGTGTCTGTTCGTAATTTCAAAATAACATTTTTACTTAATGCGTACGAAAGTATACACGATACCTATAACGAATATGCAATTTAATATTTTTTGTCTGTCTGTCTGTTTGGCTGAGCTAATCTTCTAAACGGCTGGACCTATTTTGAAGGGACTTTCGCTAGCAGATAGCTGAAGGTCTAAGGCGTAACATAGAGTACTTTAATTTTGGAAAAAGCATTAGCTCGCGCGTCACGCGCATGCGACCGCCGTCGCGGGAGCACGGAATGTTATCTATGTTTAAACATGAATTCCTTTTTACTTTTTTAACGCGGGTGAAACCGCGGGGATCAGTAATAATATAAAAAAGACTGGCGTCGGTGCCTCGAGTACCTTCAAAAATGTATAAATATCAAAATAAAAAGCAGATTTCAATCATTTCCTTAATAAAAGACATTAACATTGCTTTCTACAGTAACGTGCGAACACAAACGTAAATAGGGAGATAACTTGGCAGCTATCGCCACTTGACAGACGAGCTAGTTTTTACAGCGGCTATTTATAAACGACTAGAAATGTTCTGATTGAAACAACTATGTAATTTATGAGTTATTTGTATGAATTGTCCTGAGGAAATAACTAACAAGGCCTATCATTTATTAAACTTACTAAAATTCTAATTCGTGAAGTATAAAAATTGCAGTAATATTAAAAGGTAAAGAATTTTGAAGCAATGACATTGTTGCATTTAAATTAAACATTTATAAAGATTAAATCAGTCTTGCATGAGGTTGACCAAAGATGCGTTATTACCCCTGAGGACTAAGTTGAAACGCCTTATGCATGTCTCCTTTACCACACCCTTCAGATTAGAACTCAGAAGCGCTTTACATTGCTGTTATTGAGCAGATCAATAAAATCATTCAATTCTAATCAGAAGGAAGTTTTTGGGTGAAACGGTAACAAACATCAATCCAGCCTCACAAACTTTCATCTTTATAATAAGTAAGGTATATAAGGAGGACTTATTAGTCAGGATCTCAGATGAATAAAGTAGGTAGATATATCATTCCTAACAAAAAAATGTAGCAATTTTCAAAATTTTCGGGTTATAAAAGTGATTATGTGAGCGTAAATAAACAAAAGGACCTGACAGGAAACCACACCAGTTTTGTGTAAGTGTGTGCGTATATATACAAGAAAGTAGCGCAGTTTTTTGGCTTCACTCAAATACAAGGCGGTGAGTAATCTACCTATTTTATTTATCTGAGGTCAGGATAGACAGAGATTGAGATTCCCTGACTTATGCTGGTCGTAAATTTCACAAGTAACACATAATTGAGTTAAACAAAGATATTAAAGATCATTCACACTCTCGGTAATAACAGGGCTTTGTTCCTTATGACATAAAGGGTCGTTACACGCATCACTCATTAGTAAAGTCTGTTGGCATATAAACGTGACCGAAGGACTGGTTACTAATAATTTCCTTAGAATTAGCAAGAATTGATGACGTTATTTCGTGACTGTTTTAAAAGTGGTTTTCAATTAACCTTAGTTTGGTCAAAAATTTTATCAATCCAGGATAAATCAAGTAGGTACCCAACGATTTAGCATTGGATAAGTGACCAAAAATAAACTAGGGCCCTAGCTAATTCAATATAGAGTTCGATCAGTCGAATCTATTGAAACCATAAAAAACGATTAATAAGTGTCAAACAAAGGTATTCGAAATTGAGGAATTTCACAGATTTTTTCAACTAAGTTTCCATTTTCACTTCATGTTTCTGGAAGTTGGAAGTCTGAAAAGTTTTCACTTGTTCAATTTATAGTCTATGTGTAAGTCAGAGTCCGTATTCTTAAAGTCTATATTTAAATAACCAACCTACGAGATCGCGTAAACTAAAAGCTGAAAAGCCATACTTCAAGAGTTTCAACCTCCCGTATGGAAGTATCACAATGCGGTACGCATGCCCTTCCTTTAGGAGCGCGGGTTCGATGCCCGGGCAGAGCACGTGGTGCGAGCAACACCCTCGCGGATCGCAAAAAACTGGGAAGCGAGCTACTGACTAATGAACTGTATGTATCGGGGTTTACCATTGTTTACGTTATCTGAACGCGTATGTAAATATAAGGTGTCTGTGTGTAATTTTCAATTGCTCTTTTTAACTTGAAATTACATTTTATTAAGACAGGTTTTTTGACTGTTATTTTTAAGACATGTAGTTCAAAATGATAATAGTTTAGAAAGTATTCTACTAATTTGCTCAAAGGTTAAATAGTTTTAACGCCCGCGAGTAAATTACGGATGAATAATTATTTAGTATTATTATAACAATTAATATCATAGATGTACTTTCGTAAAATCAATGTATACCCAAGACTGAAGTACTAGAATTTGGATTCCGTTGGCGGATCAAATAGAGTCCAACGGGAGCGGGAGAGTCAAATATTTTTACTATTTTGATTGCCAATAGGTACACTTAAGACAAAAAACTTACTATAGAATATACTATAGAGATATTATACTCCTTACCATCTATACTATTACTACTCTTACTTACTCTTACTCTTACTTACTTATACTATTATTACTCTATAATATATCTGCCTGAATTAATGTCAATTAAAAATACCTTGTAACTTAATTCATTGTAAAATATTACAATGACTAACAGAAACTGAAAAATTATATCAATCTAATAAAGAAGATCTATACCATATACTATTATTAGTTTATGTGAATAATAGGTGGTTAAAATAAAAACTTACATTCTAATGTGATCTAAGATTATGGGAGATTACGCTAATATAATAATAGGGTGTCGTAAAACCATCATCATAGATCATAGCTTCATCATCAGATCCGGGATTGAAAGGTACTTGCTTCATCACAAGCGAATAACTATTATCCACAATTTTTTTTTAGAAGATCGAAGTAGCAACCATCTTGTCCATCCTTCATCCATCCTTCATTGTCCTGAAGACGATCAGATAAATAAAATAAATAATTAAATAAGGCTTCACACTCATAGCCCCACACTAGGATTCCCTGTATCGTGGGTGCCATGGACAACACACAAGACAAGGACACACA
>DWPV01005372.1:0-12518 GCA_018251915.1 Urbanus proteus proteus
GAATGAACTAAAATTATTTCATACTTTTTAGTGACATAGAAGTCGGTTTATTTTTTTTGTTAAAAATATTTTTTAAATGCTTTTTACACACATAGCCCCACAGTAGGATTTTCTCCTGTGTCGTGGGTGCCATAACACACAAAGACGAATACACAAACACCCAGACCCAGAACAGAAATCTAAACTTATCATTTAGATATCTGTTTAGCCGGAAATCGAACTCGGGGCAAATGTCAATAACCGCTTCGCCATGGGGGTCGTCATTTAAGAACTTAAGGTTAATAAAACAAATGTAAACGATGTCACAGACTGCAAACACAATGACGGAACATGTAGAATACAATATCGCTCCAGAATATTAGAGGTTGCCAGTTGGGAGGAAAAATTGTTCGAGTTATTAGTTATAACCCCGGAACACCTGTGTTGACGCTCGCGGAAACGGATTAATAATGCCTTCCCCCTTTGTGGTATGGAAAATAGTGATAGAATTTTACCATTGTAAGGTTTGTTTGACTTAATCAGTATTGGATCAGCGTGGCATAGTTTCCTGACTTCTAATTCAATAATGTGGTATAGCAAAAAGTATTAAGTAACTTAGCCGTTAGTAACAAGCATAGAAGCTTATATAGCATACTTATGGATGACTTAAGACTTGAGTTTATTGTTGTGGTTGAAATGTTTAAGATCAATAATGACTACTTTTCATTGTAAAAACTGCCTTGTATGACAATTTCCTACGAATAATGTTCTTATGTTAAGCTATTCAAGTTGCCAGTTTATTCATAAGCAAAAGCGAGTACTATAAATCCACGATTTATTTTTCATAACAACAAAAACTTAATCAAGACGAACGTGAATTAAAGCGTCATAAAAACAATTTAGTGAGATTGAATCAAAGAGCACTATCAGATTAATAGAAAAACGAACGACTCAGTTATTCAGTATGTTTCTTTGCGGATTTCCTGCTTCCAAAAAAGATTCAGCAAGTGAAATATATGGCGGAAGCCCGTTTATCACTGAAGATGCTTATCGACACGGAAAATGGTATGTGGATGAGGCTTAAGGGACTTGTCTTATACTTAACGAGTTTCTAATTGATTTCAAGGAACGATCGTATCGCATACTTGTAAACAATGATAAGCAAATGAATAAAGAAGATAATAAAAGAAGTGAAGAACAAAACAATTAAAAAGGCTTAAGAGAGATCAAGTTTAAAAGGACAGAACAGACATATATTTCTATATAATATTATCTATAAAATAGATAGTAGTGTTTTAAATGTTTTTCATAAATATTAAACGGTTGATTAATAGTAATTCAAAGAAAAATCATAACAGAATTGTTATAATATTATTTTAATGCATGTCTTCCATCGCTTCGCTTCGCTGCCAATCATGTCTTCGCGCAGTGTTTCGTGACAGTGAAGCGGCGGAAGAAACTCCAAAACATACATAATTATCAAGATAATACATACATTGGTAACTTATGCTAATGGGACTGTAACTTTTTCGAACTATGTAGATGTTTTATTTGTAGATTATTATCTGTTATTGTATCTGAATTCTTATCAGTAGTTGCTACATTTACAATGTCACAAACAACCAAAACCTATTTCATAAAACGATTGAGTCCAATGATTTTGATATTTGTGATTCAACGTGTATTATGTGTCATATGCCTTTAGGGGAGATAACGCCCTTTGATAACGCTTTCACATTTTCATTGGATTTGGGAATGAACTGTTTGATTTTTTTCTCTCTGATTGGTTTTAAGTCATGTTACGTTTTTATGCAAAATTCAAAAATATGTTTTTATGTAACAAACAGAATTAATTTATGTTTTATCGACAAATAAAAAAAAATACAATCAAACATACAAACAAACATACAGGTGGAGCTAACAAAAAGCGTGTAGTATGAAAAAGACAACACAATTATTTTTATTGTTCTCGGATTTTATCATAGTTATAAATACAAAAACTAACTTTAATTAAATAATCTATCAGTAATTACTCTTAGTAATTTACTTACTACTTATACTTATTTAATCACTTAATTGAAATCACTTGTTCAAAAGAATTACTCATTTGAAGCGTGACTACGTAATTTATTATAGCCGACTAGTCTTAATATATTTTCTGATATGAAAACATGATTTACTAAAAAAATGCTTTAAAAATTATAAGTAGACTAGAAAAAATTAAAAGTCTTTACAAATTAAAATATAACTTTTATTCTTAATACCCAAGATTTAAGGTCATGCCATCAGCCTTAAGTCTTCAAACTAATAAGCATCTATCTTTTTTAAAGCTTCCTAGATCACAATTTTAATTTCAAAAACATATTCGCTGATATCGAATTCATGTTTGGCTTAACGGTTATATGTAGCTACATCCAAAATCCAGGGAGTACTCACAACTTGGTTCAACCGGTCCTTTTCCTCTGAAATTCGTTTCAAATGTACCGTGAACTTTCTTACCGTGAGCCTCTATATAATATTCTGTTGGAGAAATTTCCAAGACATTATACAAGGGCTTGTAGCAGTAAAATTCAATGTCGGGTTGAAATATATATTTTGGGTTTTACGATGTGAATTGGTCAATCGTAATTGATAAGGGTAATGTGGTCTGGGTAAGAAAGGTTCAAAGTAGATCGTAATATATTGTGAATCAAAAATCAAGAGCAATTGGCTTTAATGTGAGGCTTCAAAGCGATGAAATGTATTTCAAGGATAAATACATAAACTGATTCGTAGTTCAATGTTTTAGAAGTAGAAGAAGCCTAGTTTTAAAATTCTAGCACCTCTGATTTTTTATATCTGAGGGAAGTAAAATATTTACGTAGCACAAAATTTTGTATCTAAAATGTAAAATAAAGTATCTAGGTCACTATCTCTTCGAACATTATAATTCAGAGGATAATCCTGTATCTGATTTGTTTTATGACGACCTCTCGCTGAATTGGGATCATAAAATATCTGAGTTAGTTTAAGGAATGAAGTGGCACTAAAAGTAGGTCGCTTAGGGTTTTTGTTATCTTTTAATAACTATTTTACGATACAAGAATGTTGTAAATAGATTCTTGAACAATGCATTTGTTACATCTACGTGACTTGTTTGTTCAAAGCTTCATTTATGTTTACAAACTAGCTGATCCGCGCGGTTTCACCCGCGTTAAAAAAAGTTGAAACGCTTACAAATTTAAACATAAGTGATACCTAGCTCTCCCGCGATGGGGTGCACATGCTCGTGGAACGCGCGCTTATGCTCTTAGCCAAAATTAAAGCCTTAGATCTTCAGCTACCTTTCAGTGAAAGTCCCGTCAAAATCGGTTCAGCCGTTTAGAATATTACATCTGCCAAACAGACAGAACTTCAGCCACGTATAACGTGTATACTAAAATTGTGATAGTAATTTAAAGAAGATAAAATATTATGCGGCTTGGTCCGTAATGTATTTTATCCACTTAAAATTTAACTTTTATGTTACTCCATTCTAGGCACATTTGAGCTTCGGGTAATATAGTGACAACTGAGAAAACAGAATGCATTTATGTTTAATGTTAGTGGTTACGAATGTTACAAATCGTTTTTGCTAAGTTGCTTAAATCAGCAACTATTGTGTACTGTTTCAGTAAATATTTCACTAAGCAAACTTTAAATACGAATTATGTTACTGTGAATAAATTTTAAGTTACAAAAAAACAAACAAATTTATAAAAAATCAACACAATAGTACTCAAGCTTACGTGGGTTTTAAAACTAAAATATTAAAAGTAAACAATTTCGCTAAAGTAAAAATAATAAATTAGCAGTTCATCATATGTGTAAAGTAACTCTAATTATAACAATTATTGTTAAAATAAAGATTTTCAAGGTTTCAAAGCTAAAAAATTACAAGATATCGCAAATTATTCGCAAGAAATCTGGCTTTGTTGCGATAACGAGTTAAAATGTACCAAAAAAGTATTTGGTATTCAACTCAATGCTCCGTTCGGGCTAGACGCTAAAACTCTGAATTACTTGGCAAAGTCCTTCGATAAATTCTCGCGCAACGGTTCAGAGTATTTCATAAGGAAAATTGTAAATACATTCAGCTAAAGTAGGGCTGGCAACTGTTACTCTAAAGTAAAAGCCTAAAAGTAGCCATAAATTGCCTTTGCAGATGCATTTGGTAGCAAGTTTTTAATTTTTTATTTGGAAAGAGCCATGAATTTTCCAATACGTGTATTAAATTATATTTACGCGTTATATTATAATTTTAAATAAAAATAAATATTTTAATCTTACGAGGAAAGCAAAAGAAACATCCATGTTCATTATCGGTGTTTCCCAGGGTAATCAATAAGGTCCACTTTTAATTACTTGCATCCTTGTCTTATCTTTAATTTCACGTTATTTTGGCATATAAGACTAACTGGAATTTTATGTTATTACATGCAAAACAAAGGCGAAAATTCTTCATTCGTTCAAAACAATGTTACGGCCCTATCAAAGCGATTCGAGCAACTTGTTCTGTAATCTGGAGAGTTCAGGGCGTGCGAAATCGCCATATTTACTTAAACTCAGTATTTTCATGTTACCAGTTGATATTCAAAATGTAGTAAATACAATTTCATTCGCAATAGGATTCTGCGCATTCTGCGGTAGTGATTTTGTTGTATTTTTTACATTAAGTCAATGAAGTTATGTTATCAATATTTACAATTTAAGCATTATTCGTAAGAGTTTGGTGTATCATCAAGCATACACTCACTTCATTTCACAACACCGCACCCTTCCACTGAAATGTCAGAAAAAATCTGGGTTCTACTACCTTCTTAAATATTTCATAATAATAATATAAATTTGAATTAAGTAAAACTAAAGCAAAAATGATATTACTAAATTATCTTTTTTTTAATAATTATTACGTTTACAACATAAATATTACAAACAAAAATATTTCTGCTTTTATACGGGTACATCCAAAATACTGACATGTGCAAAGGTTTTTGTTTGTCATAATCCAGATCATAAGCCTCTAGAGGGAAGATTTAGCCGTGAACATGATGGCGCCCTTAAATCTACTTTTTCAAGACAAGATAACTTGGTAAGTCGCGGGTGTTGATTTCATAGAGCTATCATACTTAGATACGAGAGCCAAGCTAAAATGTGTCTATAGAAAAAAAAGAGAAAGAAATGAGGCTAGTCTAATAAAGTGATTAGACAAAGATAAGTATAGGTTTGTCATCTTCTCTTATTATTTTTGTGGACATTGACAGGCCGGCCTAAGGCTTTCCTACTCTAAGGCCTCCTACGCATTATGCGGTTAGCCGCAAAGCGGTCAGCCGTGCGGTTGACCGCAGTAAAAAAATTTATAAGAAAGATATATGAAAGACCAAGTTTCTATACGCTCTGTGACGCCGGATCGCAGTGCGTATAGAAACTCGAGGTTTCTTACATCTTTCTTATATAAATTATTACTGCGGCCAGCCGCACGGCTGACCGCACTCCGGCTAACCGCGTAATGCGTAGGCTAGGCTATCACTGCTCGTCACTGCTCGTCACTGCACCAGTGTTTAAAAAGTAAAGAATAATACATATATTATTTAAACACTAATGTCATCCCGCTCTCCCGTGACGGCGCGCGCATGCGCGTGGACCGCGTGCTAATGGATTTTTCGGAAATTAAAGTAGCTTATGTTACGCCTGTAATTTTCTGAAAGGTTGGACCGATTTTGACGGGACTTTCACTGGAAGATAGCTGAAGATCTAAAGGGTAATATACTTTAATTTTAGAAAAAAAACTAGCGCGCGCGCTACGTGTATGCGGGACTCTTCGCGGGAGAGCGGGATTCCAGTTAGGTTTAAATATATATTCCTTTTCACTTTTTAAATGCGGGGATCAGCTAGTCTTTAAAATAAAACATTGGTTAGCTGGGTACTACCTACATAATTTTTATTGAACCAAAATTTTTATTTAATAATCAGTAACTACGTTTATTATGTTTTTTTAAGTTAGACGGTAAAATGGTACACATTATGAACACAATCAGCTCTTGCATAAGCGGTATCAATTTCATCTCCTTGTGAAATTTTATTGCATTCATTAACGGTGTTACCAATGTCCGCTTCTGTTCCAGTCTTGATTTCTAGACTTGCTAGTTTTGATAGAATGAAGACTCCATCTTTATCAATGAAGCCCGTATTCATTATAACACAATAGAAAAATTCTTTGTTCACTCTTTCATCAGTCATTGTCTTGTCAATGATTTTCTTCAAGTTTTCAGCGGGTACACCAGTTTGCTTGGAACAAACCGCAGCTTGTTCTCGTAATTCCTTGACAATTGGGAGCGGTATGTTAAGATGTAACTGAAATAAAAATATAAGATTAAGCATGTTTTTTTGCATTATAGAAGTTGTAAATAAGCATGCAGTCCACCTGATTGTAGACATCCGTAACCCCAAATAAGAAGTTATACCTGATGTTGGCTACAAATACGTTATTACGCCTGAGGACTAAGTTAAACCTCGGACAAATATGTCTTACTAGACCTTTCAAACCAGAACACAACAGCGCTTAACACTATTGCTATTAGGTAGAAGTAGGCGTGTTGATGCCGGCGGTGTCTAACTATAAGTATGTAGGAAATGTACGAAGTTATGTCTATATTATATACTAAAATTTTGTATATAGTGAAAGTATGAAACAAGATATGGATCAAAATATGCATTATTTCCAATGCACCCGATGTACCGTTAGTGCTGCTCTATTTGCAGAGAGTGGTATTTGTATTTGCGTGAAGTGGCGCAAATATGCAGTCACTGCATAGGGCTACATGTTTGTAATATTCGAGATAGGGGCAAATATCATTATCAAGTATCACAATGATTTTATAATTATGATAGATCATCGTCAACCCATTATTGTCTCACTGCTGGGCACGGGTCTCCGCAGTGAGAAGGATATTAGTAGACTTCACACATCTTTGAGAACTTTTAAGAACTCTCAGGTGTGCAGGTTTTCTCACGATGATTTCCTTCACCGTAAAGCAAGTGATAATAATTAATTTCTAATACGCACATAAATCAGAGGTGCGTGGCCGGGATTTGAACCTCGGACCTCTCGATTGAGAGGCCAAGTTTCAACCATTAGGCTATCACTGCTCTCGATAAAATGGAGAAGATAGATCATGTTTCAGAAAAAAAACTTTTTGAGATTCGCTATAATATGCTGCTGTTTTTGAGTTCTTTTATTGTCACCTAGGTAGCACAGGATGCTGCTAAATGATACTGAGGTGATGATGATATTTTTAGGAGACTAATTTTGTAGAAATAAGTAATTTTATACCTGAAATTGCTTAGCTGTTATGTTACTAGTTATATAACGCAATGTAGTCCGATACCCTACTGAATCTCAGTATTGACGATATTGCAACAACACTATAATGTAGTCCCTTCGTCCAATGTCTAGCACTAATCTATCACGCAACTAATCCAGCACAATTGTGGTGTGGTTTTAATGCGCAATATATTGCGGCATGAGAGTATCACTATCAATATTCCTGATCAATACTTGTCAGCAACTTGTTTTTAAGCAACATGCAATTTATTGCTTTTTATGTATCAATGTTCTAATATATGTATATGAATTTTAAAGGTGGTAGAACTCTATCTACATAGTTCGACTCTATACGCCTATTTCTGCCTTATAACAGCAGTGTTAAGTACATCTGGGTTCTGCTTTGAAGGGTGTGGTAAGAGAGACATTCCGAGGCGCTCCAGTTCAGTCCTCAAGTGTACCGCATCTGTGGTCAACCTCAGGTAGGACCTTGATCTTATCTAGGGTTGATTACAGATGTCCATTGGCGGCAGTGGCCACTTACCATCAGGTGGATTGTATGCTCGTTTGCCATTTCGATCATATAAAAAATTGTATTAGAAAATATCTTATTAGATTAACCCTTAACCATTTTAATTTAGTTATTTTTGAATAACCGTACCTTCTCCTGGACACTCCATTCAAAACACAAAATAACACAAAACAATGTAACACAAGCGATCTTATTTAAATTAAATAAAGACATTTTTAATATTAAATTGATTGATGTTGATTGTATGGTACAAAAGTTGAATGTAACTGAATAAAGTTTGAGGTACGCCTTTTATACATACGATGGTTATTAATTTTATTAATTACAAATTGTTTCTTAATTTCTTTTTTAATGGAAGAAAAATAAATATAATAATTATATAATGCAATTAAATATTTAATCCTTTTTAGAATAGGTATTAATGAAACATTAAACTTTTAACAATGTCATTCAGAATTATTTAATGTTGTTTTTGTCGTACGAAAAGACTTTATTTGGCTTATTAAAGGCTTTATAATATAATCAATGCAAGGAGTCGGTCATAATATAAATACCATACATTTTTTCTTATTATGTCGTATATAATTGACTATTGTTAATTACAATAAATTTTAAGTATAAACGTAGTAAATTTTTTATGGCAGTGTACAGTTCAATGAAGTGAATATTTTTGCGTCATAAGTCAAATGGGAAAGTAAAAATACAGATATAAATAGTTTATTCATAAACGGTCATGTTTTTGATTCATAATTATTTGGAGATAGTAGGCAATTTTTATGTTGCCTTTTTATGTTAAATTATTTCTTGGTTAAAATTCAATTCGCGATTAAACAAGGCAGACTTCATTTCAGTATGAAACTTTAATTTAACGCTAGTATTCAAAATCATATTTGTGAAATACATCCATTACTGATTCAATTGCGATAAATCCGAGGGAAGAGAGTGCATTACTTTCAGAAGGACGCGAAAGAATGCATTATTGAAAAATGCTTTAGCCAGACGCAGAAAACTTTAAACGTGGCGGATTCAACTGTCTTTAGAATTCAAAGCTCTCCGTTCCGGAATACTTCCATACTTCTTACTTGATGTCTGTGGAGCCACAGATGCGATGAAAGATATTATTTCTTATTTACTTATTTAGAAGATAATAAAACTTTTTTTGATTCGTTTGGGCGCGTTACCACTATGATGTAACGATTAATTTACCGTTGGACCACTGTCGTCTCTAGCTGTTCCCATTAAAACGATTGTTTGTCGTCAATTTTTTATCGTTTAACGACTATTGTCTCTAGTTTCCCATTGGATCACGACGAAATTTCACCGTTACATGGCAGTCGCTTCGTCAATATGTCGTCACTGTAAAAAAAGTCGTAGACGACAGTAAATCATGTCGTTCAAACTAAACGATTATCTGTCGTTACGACGTAGTGGGAACGCACCCTTACAGGCGTCGCCACTGCCATACCTATTTCTATCAGACAACAGCAGTGTTAAGTGATGCTGTGTTCTGATTAAAGGGTGTGTAAGGCAGAAATACTTATCCGAGGCGTTCCAAACTGAGTCCTTAGAGGTAGCAATGCACCTTTGGTCAACCGCATGGGAGACTGTAATTTTATCTAGGGTTAATTATAGATGTCCATGAGTTGCAGTGACTCCTTCCCAACAGGTAGGTTGCTTGTTCGTTTGCTACTTAAATTTTATAAAAATAAACTTAGTGTAATTAGTTATTTCTTATAAAAAGGATTAGCTCATATTCAACCGCCCACCCATGAGTGACCTACTATAGTAAGTGGTTACTCATGGGTTACTATAGTAAGTGGTCACTCGTGGGTTGGCACAGGCACGCGTTATAAACAGCAAATAGGATTAAAATACTACTTAATCAGCATTGAGTGACAAACACCAGTTCTCGAAGCCAGCGTGTAGACCGAGCGTACTAGATAGTATTAGTGTTGTCCCGCGAGTGCAATTTCTCAACAAAATAAAACCTCCTTCCTCCTTCAATATGAGGCAGAAATAGGAAAATACTACTTAAATTGTTTTATCTATACTTAGAAACACAGCTACGTCATTCGACCTACATTTATGATTTTCTATTTCTTTTTAAGTTACTAAATTTTATTAGTGTAAAATAGTAGTTTCGTATTTAATGTAATGTTTTGAAATAAAAAAGATAATAAACGTGTTATAAGATATTAATTTTATTTTTAACTTAATGTTGATTATATTGCGTACATCGCATTTCCAAATTCAGACAAAAACAAATTTATAGCATTTTTAAAGTATTGCCTGTGACTTACTGTTTCTACCGCGTTTAAAAAATTAAACATGACATACTTCTCTATAAAAAAGTAATAGCTCTAATATGCATTGCATCTGAGAACACCTGAGACCAACACCGGTAACGGTCGCTAGTGCAGTGGGCTCGCACTATTTTTTCAAACATTTAAGTAGCATTACTAACATTCTACACCGTCAGCTATCTGCCAGTGAAAGTCCCGTCAAAATCTATCTTCGAAGAATAAGTAAAACAAACAGAGAGACAGACAAAAAATAATTATACATATTTTTGCTATTGATAGTACACTTACATAGGCATTTCGTAAAAGGTTATTTTAATATTACAAACAATTTTATTTATTTCTATGGATTTTGTCTTTAAATTTCGTGAGATAGGATTCAATGATAAATTTAGCGTTTGGCACAAGTCGAGGATTTTTGGGCTTGTCGTCTAATCCGGCAATTTGTCACGTCCCACCTGGCAGCTCCATACCAGCGCCCGTGTCGCAAGCGATGACAAATGCCGCCAGGACAATGCAGATATTCTTATTTTTATTACCTCTTCACTTAATTGAATTTGGTTACATAATAACGTTGATTGTCACAAACGTGAAAATCTGTGAAAATCTGTTACGAAGTTATGAATTCTCCAACAACAATCCATTGATCACGTCTTAATTATCCTAAATGCGAATGTCCGTTTATTTGTTTGTTTGTTTGTAACGCCTTCACGCTTTAACTACTCAACTGATTGTTATGAAATTTTGCAGACACATCGCTAGGAGTCCAGAATAGGACATTAAGTACCTTTCATCCTAAAAAAATACTAGTCTTGACGGATAGAAAAGTAACTTTTATACCTACAACCAACCTAAACGGTCACTTGATAAGATTGAATTGTGTTGGAATTACCCCTGAAGTATACAAACCCAATATTTAACGCGAGCGAAGCCGCGGGCGAAAACTAGTTTTCTATAATCATGTTTGATTTCTATAATAATGATGAATGAATAGTACATAGTAGGAAACGAGCATGCATAGTGATGGTGATAAGATGGTAAGTAGCCACTGCCGACTATGATAATTTGTGAACGACCCCATATAAGTTTACAATCTTTGAGAACTAAATTTAAATGTCACGGATAAGTATGTATGTCTCCCTTACCACACGTTTCAGACCAAAACACAGCAGGCAGAAATAGGTGTGGCGCTGGTATCGACGGAGTCGAACTACATAGAGTTCTACCACCACAGTCAATGATAATACGATTTTTTTTTGTGAAAGGCATGGGATTGTTACAGTATATTCGAATATGCAAATAAAAAATCCAGGCTAGTTTCTTTGAATTCCAACTCTGGTCTCTTAAAATCAGAAGAGAGGCCAAAGCCGCAGTTTATATGACGACTTCGTTTAAATTATATTTATGATAATTATAGTCAGGGTCATTAGTTGATCAATGATGTGATGAGTTTCTTGGCATGGTTTCTCTAGTGAAAAATTGCTTCAGTGTTAGCTAATTAACAATAAAAATAATTACTTGCGGATTAAATTACTTTTGTGGCTATTATTATTGTCGATGACTTGATTTTAAGGTAATTTAAAAAGTAAAAAAGGGATACATATTTAGCCAACAGTATTTATCTAGGCGTTGTTAGCCTTGTACTTGTGTCCTTGTCTTTGTGATATTTTAAAAAAGACATGAAGAATATATTTCCCAAGGGTTCTACAATGTCGCTTGGATATAACGTATTGTAATTGAACTTCTCTTACAAAATAACATGAGCCTATAAACCTAATATTCTGAATTTCTTAAATGTGCGTAGATAGCTAGGTTACATGGATAGCAAAAAATGCTGTTGAGTTTACAAGACGATTTTCACACGAATAGTAAAACATAACTTATTATTTTCATAAAATCTATTTCCCTTGAATTGGGAATTGTGTCTGTATTTACCAAACCCTTCAAATTATGTAGAACATAGCAACAATTCTATTTTAAGACATAAATAACGCTGGAGTGGCAAACGAAGATATCTATTGATATTATGATCATAATATTATTTATTTATATGCAAAATAGGCATAATGCAAATTCAAAATATACTTTATTTATTTATTTGTATAGATAGGTATGAGAGAATAGTGCTCCTTCACTTTTCCTGTGTGAAAACTGCTGAATGTTTCCGTGAAAGCTAAATAAGAACCTCTATTTCTGCCTTACAACAGCAGTGTTAAGCACTGCTGTGTTCTGTTCCGAAGAGAGTGGTCAGTCCAGCTCGATACTTAGCGGTAGCAACGCATCTGTAGGACTTTGATCTTATTTGGGGTTGGTTACGGATGTACGTGGGCGGCAGTGGCCACTTACTATCAAGTGGAGAGCATGC
>DWPV01005373.1:0-12518 GCA_018251915.1 Urbanus proteus proteus
ATACAAATAACGAAAATGCAATTTAAAAAAGTGTCTGTCTGTTTGGCTGAGCTAATCTTCTAAATAGCTAGACCGATTTTGACGGGACTTTCACTGGCAGATAGCTGAAGGTCTAAGGCGTAACATGGGCTACTTTAATTTTGGAATAAATCGTGCGCCACATGTATGCGGGCCCCCTCGCGGGAGCGCGGGGTGTTACCAAGGTTTAGATAAGTATTCCTTTTTACTTTTTTAACGCTGGTGAAACCGCGGGGATCAGCTAGTCTTGTATAAATCGTGTTGTTTGGCGTTGCGTTGCGGCCTGCCTAATAGTGAACGATAGTTCATACAACATGTACTAAAATATAGGCGGATTTTTGCGTTGCGTTGTAGCCAATAACAGATAAGATCACAGTCCTACCTAATTCTGGGTACTACGTTGGAACGCCTTTTATAAGTAGTTAAAAAGGGAGACATAACCTTCAAATCAAAACACAGCAGCTCTTTACACCTAATATAATTCATTAAATCTTATTAAGTCGCTACAGCCCTATAATCAACAAAAGTTGTTAATAATTGACTCACCGACAGCAGTATTAACACAAAAATTAATGATAAATTATATAGGTACCTCAAACCAAAAAAATATAGACAAACCTCTCAAACAAAATATTCATGTAAACTAAATTTTGCTAATTGCGCTAAATAAATATTAAACTGCCAATGCGCTAAATTAGGACAATGAAAGAGTATAGTGACAAAAAAAGGGTTTTTTTCGTGTTTTTTTTTTTGCTATGTGAATTATCAGGGTCTTTAAAATAAATAACTCCCGTCGAAATGTGTAAGCTGAAGGGCATTGCAACCACTGATGCGCTATCCTGAAGAATAAATTACAATTTTTCGTGAAAGTCTCACTTTTTACCCTCTTCAATTATAACATAGTAAGCTTAAAATTATTGTTATAAATTGATAATATAAATCGTCATCATAGATAAAATTCATGCAAGTAGCGCTTAAATGTATAAATACAAAAGATGTGTTGTCTTTCTTTTTTAGTCTTAGGTGTATACATAACCGCATCATTTAGTAAAATAACCTTGAAATAATCATTATTATTTTCATTATCGATGTTTGTCTTACGTATAAATCGATATTGCGGCTTAAAATAATGAAATCTAATTTGTTATAGCTAAAGTTGAATTAATTTTGATACTGTTTTCGTCATACATAACCAAATAAGTATTTTTTTTTCTATTTCAGACTTCTAGAGTAAATCTTAGGTATAAACAGGCTATAAAAATATAGAAACAATACATTAACTTGCAAGGAATACAAAAAATATTATTTCCTCTGTAATTATACACATAAATATATAAATGATAACAATCTGTCCGTTGACAATGCGAATAAAATGAAATGATAATTTACAATGACCTTCTTATGGAGGCAATATATTATAATATTATGTAGTTGATAATGGTACTCGTAACAACTTTTTTATTTTATTAAACAATAAATAGTGTGTAATAAAATAAACAGCGCTTAACACTGTTGTTATTAGAAAAAGAATTAGCGGCAGTACTTTCGGCATAATTACAAATAATAATATAATAATAATAAAATTCTTTATTCAACTCACAAATTTACTTTACAAAAGTGGCCGAGGGCTTTTAAGCACAAAGTACATACATGTAGTGGAACTCTCCGCTCTTCCTTAAATTAAGAACAAAATTATTAAGAAAAAAATATATATACTTAATACAAACATCATAATAATAATCAGTTAATACGACTCTACGACTTTCGGAATAAATTTCTTAAGAAATTTTGAAAATTGAGAACAAAACGGTGTGCTACATAGTTCTGAGAATTCAAATAGAATTTCAATATTATTTGCGGTGAGTTATATATGTCTATAAGCAATGACAACGATCAGGTGGACTGCAAGTTCATTTACCATGTCAATTATAGAAAAAAGTAAAGACTAAATAATAGCCAACATGTCTCTAAAATACTCGAGCACCACTAAACGGACATCATCCGTTTAGTTTATTAACTGAACAAACAGCTCGTTTAAAACTCGATTTTAAACACAGGCCAATTAATCATCGCTTTTCCCATCCCTCAGCCAAACGTTAATCATTATGTCCAACTACCGATCTCATTCAAGATGGCTGACGCTGCCAACACAACGAACATAAATAGTTAAATTCGAAACGCTAGTTAACGTCCGCCATCGCTCAGCTACAAACTCTCAAATTACATCCAATTATATCCCATTCAATCCTTTTAGAGTTTACCGTAAAAAACAACCGGTAACAATCGCGGTCGTTATGAAAAAAGGCGCGTAAGATGACGTTGACAGCTACCAACGTACGTTAGTGATGTGACTGTCGATAAATAGGGCAATCGTCAATGCGGCCATAAACGGAGAGAATTAACGTTGTTTCGAACCGTAAAACTTTATGATCATTCATATAATTACAATGATGACCATATCATGCATAAGTATGTATACAATGTATTTAATGGCACATGTAATATTAGGAAAATCAGACATAAACCCCACAGCACTGTCCTTTGATAGTTCCATTAAGATTTGAAATGCTTCATTATTGTATAGATTTCACAACTTTAACGATTATTGCTTTTATATTATTGACAAGTTTCCTCTTTATTAAGTTATAGTTTATCACTTTTATTTTGACGTAAACTATAAATTAAGATAACTGTTAAATGATCGTTTGAAGTCAAATTAAATTTTAATAAATGTCATCATATCAAATTTCTGTTGCTTAATTTTAATAACGTGTTGTCTGTGATGGAAAATCATAAATAAAATATCGTAAATCGTAAACAGCACCTCACTATAAAATAATCAAATTTGGAACGACAATGGCGTCGGATAACCAGATCGGTGACAAAAGTCCTTTCATTCAGCCACTACTGTTAAAAAAAGTATCCGACTAATTCGAAGCAATGAAAGAGCGCGTTAAGCCGGTTTAATTAAATTTGAACTGCTTTTTATTCTGTAGGAAGGTTCATAAAAATAATATTGTTATTATAGAGGGGAGGCAGTCAATTGAAAGAGGGGTTGCATGAGCAGTTATTTGCCGAATAATATTTTCTTTGTGCGCGATCGCTACCTATATTTTTTTGTTTACATAGGTAATGGCGTGATATTGCTCCTTTGGCGGGAGCGCGATTTGCACAGATAATAACAGGATATAACGCTGACATTTTAAATTGACAAATATTGGTTTAGGAATATACTTATTAAAATTTATAAATAACTTTAAGAATAATAATATATAATATAATACTAAATAGGTAATAACCGTAAATGCAATTAACGATTTCTAACATTTATGGACCATTAAATTATATTTCAGAAGACAAAACGTAGATGACAGATTAATAATTACAGTTTACACAATGATTACAGATAAACAAGGCCGGATTGGTTATTAAATTGTTTATTAACAACTTTTATTACAATTTATTCATTAACTAGATAACGTTTGTTTATTTAAACTGAAACAGATACAAATAATTTATGATAAACGATGTTAGATTATTTTTACATTATAATTGACTGCAAAATACTAACTGTAACTTTAGAGCTGCATTTTTATTATGAAATTAGGTATTTACTATTATCAAAAAGTTACCTACCTTAGAAAATAAAAATACTGCATAAAATTTTGGAAACTTCTTTAATAATCTTTTTAATTTAATACTTATAATGCAGTGATTAAAATAATGTTTTAACTTCAATTAATGGCATTTTATATTAGGCTGAAAAGCAAGACGCCAAGACCATGATAGCTTTATTAAAAAAATGAATTTATCGGCACACATTTCGGACCACTTTTGAGATTTTTAAGACAAATCTAATGCTATCTATCTTCAGTCTATCTTAATAATAGACATGAGTGTAACGGTTTGGAAGATAAAAGCAATGTAATAGAGAATAAAACAAACATGCAAATAGCGAAATACATTACCCTTCGTGCAGGGTAAAATGAGACGTCATATTAAAATTTATTGCCTTTAAACCTAAGCATCTGAACTTTACTTATTGATAGTACATTATCAGGCAACAAAATTGCGACAATAAAATATAAATTATTAAATATACATAAGTTATCTGAAATAATTACGACTAATGGACGATTGTTACAAAGTAGTAGGCCATAGGTTATCTGTGGTGGTAATTATGAAATAAGAACGGATGGGTCGAAACCTTTGAGATATAGTTTCAAAATAACTTTTTAATTAGATTGATACGGTATTGCCAGTCATTTAATTTGTAATTTCAGTAACGCAATGACCTATTTTCTACTTATATGCTTCTATTTTGTATTTTACATTAGTTGGATAGAGTCGGTAGTTGGATGGGTGACGTTGGATAGAGTCGGTAGTTGGATGGGTGACCGTCAGTGGTTATGCACGCTTCTGTATTACAGAAGGTTGCGTTGCTAGTTCCGGTTATCACTATATAGCAGTTTGATAATTTTAGAACCCACAGATGTATCATCCTACTGATGTACTAGAATCTATCCGAACCCGTCGTAGTTGGACCTTCTGAAGGCATTATCGTCTTACCTATTTCAGCTCAATAAAAGCGGTGTTAAATGCTACTGTATTTTGATTGGACACACCATTTGTGGCTAACCTTAGGTAAAACTGATCTCATTTAGGGTTGATTATAGATGACAATGGGCGGCAAAAGCCACTTATTAGGTGGACTGTATGCTCATTATTTTGAGTTCATATCTTTGAAACTCAATACATCTATAGGTATAGGTATTATCGTAGAACATCATTCTGTATTAAAATACAGTTATAAATATACATAAAGGGTATAATTTCTGTGGAACTACGGTCAAAAAGCTAGTCTATATTACTCCTGATTAATAGACGATGGGGCTCAACCCCCATGCTGTTAACACTATACGAAGGATTTACTCACATAATCCCATTATACCCAATCGTTCATGGGAAAATTTGATTTAAGTGCCATTGATTTGATAAATCTATTGTTATATTAGGTACATTTTTTTATGTCCCACTGCTGGGCATGTTTTCCTCATATGTGGGCCTGGATTGTACTCCACCGCTTCTGCAGACAGACCCGCGTGACAGAGCGGTCATCATACCAAAGTGACACGCAGTGGGATCCGGGTTCGATTAGCGTCCAGACATATCTGAATGATGAATTTTGATTTCTGTTCTGGGTCTGGTATTCCATTCTGGTATCTGTGTACATGGCACCCACGACGCAGGAGAAAATCCTACTATAGAGTATGAATGTAATGTAATATAATGTAAAAATAGTTTTTTTAATGCTTATTGATGGGTACGCGTTAGTGGGCAACCCGTGTAGGATACCTATCTTCAAACTGTCCATTAGTCCTCCGACGAGGTTTAACTATTATAAACATAATCAGAAGACACCTAAAATATGTATTTTAGGTGTCTTCTGGCTTTATAGTAGCTACATAGCTACCCCTGAAAACTAATCTAGAACGCCTCGTGGAAAAGATTCCTTAACACTCGAACCAGAACACAGCGTGACATTGACAACGCCGGTAGGTATGGCAGGCGTCAGAAGTCGAACCACGAATGGTTCTATCACCACCTTCCACCACCAAAGAGGTTCTATCTTAGCAAAACTTAACTACGTTAGTTATGAGGTAATGGTAGTGGCGGACAATGTTACGAATATCTTGGAATGCTAGAAGAACAAACAAGTTAATTCTCAACCAGCTAAAAATTAAAACTAGACTCCCCACCACATGCTACCAGCAGATACTTACCGTTGGCCACATAGCACGGAGAAAACCAGACAGCTTGGAAAAACTGGTAGTGGGCAAAGTAGAGGGTAAGAGACCAAGAGGCCGGTCACCTAGCAGATGGTCAGACTCCATAAGAGATCTTGGGCTATCGATTACTGCTGCTCTCCGACAAGCCGAAAACCGGGCGACGTGGAGGCTGGTCAAAGCATCTACCGAGGCTTACCAGGACGGGTACGACCTTCAGAAATGAAGAATGCGACGAAGAAGAAGAATAAATTAATTATATTCTTTTATATGTAATATCTTATCACTATTACCTAATAGTATTAGATATTTGTTTAACACCTGCCTCAAATAATCCGAATCCACCCAGGGTGGACTGGTATAAAATACCATCAGGCATTAAGATTACCCTTTTGCCAATCTACGCTTACATAGGTGAAGCAATAAATATTTAATAAATAAATAAATAAATAAATCAAAAAGTAATGAGACAAATTATACTTAGCAACACACATTATCTGATATAAAATACAATTTCTCTAACATCTGTTACATTAGAGAAATTGTATTTTATATCAGAAAATGGATCATTAGACGTGGAAAGCATCTAAATTGAGATAATTATAAACAATACAGATTAATGATTCCTCCAGTTATACCTAATTAACGTGTCTAAGACTAATTACACATTTCAAACCGTTTTTCTCGACCACTATTATTATGCATATTAATTGCTTATTAATATTCCACGCGATGGTTAAAATATACCATAAAATGTACCATTACAATAATTAGTTCATGGGATATACCTACCTATATACCTACCTATTACGCATTAATTTTGTTTGAAGAATATATTATTACGTACTGTAATTGGAAAGAGGTTTTAAGGTTAATATTTGTATTCATGTTGTTTTTATGAGCTCTGAAAAAGGAAATGAAAAATAGTACCTCCTCCTTTTCGAAGTCGGTAATAAAATAAATAGTTATTATGTCTGACTCTTGTAAAAATATTATTTTTCCTAATAATATGATCGTAAAACTAAATAAAAAACCATTCAATTGCAAACTCGGTTACACTTAAAATGCGTTTCTTTGAATTAAAAATCTTAACCGATTTTGACACAACTTTCTATAGTGGAAGACACTTTTAAAATTAAGTACGTACTTAATTTTAAAGTTAGAGGTCATTCATAGATTACATCACACGTTAAGGGGGAAAAAGAGGGTCGAAAAAGTGTGACATTTTGTAACAAGGGATGCGGAGGTATTCTAAATTTCGTGACGTCACAGTTCTTAATTCAGAATTTGCTGTTTCAATTTACTTATTTCCCTGTACCTAGTTGCAAGAATAAGTGACGTCACACTAGGGAGGGGGTTCTCACAAATGTTACAAGCTGTGACAGGGGGGTCAATGATCATGAAATTCTTGTGGCGTAATGTATGTATGGTTTAGTTATAATAATGTTAAGTGTAATATAATCTATACAAATAAAAATCAAGAGTGCATTCACATTGCATATACCGTTTTAATTTGCTAGATAATAATAAATAATTATATGCGGGCTAATTATTAACTGATTAACCGTCAATCTCTGTGGCAAAGGAGCAATTATTCAAATTAACTTTAACAAATATTAATACTGGTAATTATTAATAGGTACATACATTGAGCCGTTACAAACTAGTGGCAGATTAATGATAGAAGTCGTGACAGCTACTAAAATAATAAAAATAGAGTAGCACCGCACACTGCCGACTCATAGAGGTAAGCTTCACACACACACTAGTACGTTTAGTGTAAGTTGTAAGTAAATCGAAAAAGGTGTAACTGTGGTTTTTACAAAATTTAAATAGTAATCTACATTTACCACTGAATGATGTATAGTCACTATAGTGACTATATATAGTTTAATATATTAAATATGTAAGTAAGAGTAGGCAGCACCGCACGCTATCGATTTACAAAGATATGTTTCACACACATAGGTATTTCTACTGTAGTAAGTCGCTAGTAAATCGAAAAAGAAGTGACTAAGTTTTTACGAAGTTTCAATAATAATATAGATTTACCTATGAGTTACATTTACCAGGTATAGTTACTATGGTAAATATATAAGTCACCGGTAAATTAGTAAAACAGAAACCGACTATTTTTTATGTTTCAACTTCATGTTTCAGCAAGTCGCTGATAAATCAATAAATCATAGGTATATAAAAAATTAAGAAATGATTATATGACGATCCGCATAGCTTAGAAGTCACCAGGTCGGTCTGACACGCAGTCAGTTCCGGGTTCGATACGTGGCTAGACAAATATCTAGAATATTGACTTTAGATTTTAGAGTTTGGTCTGCTTATGTAATTAGTTCTTGTGTGTATCCATGGTACCCACGATATAGGAAAATTATATGAGACTGTGAGTGTAAAAAGCGTCAATATCATTTTTATAAAAAAAAACCTATATAAAACTTTGTTGCCACACTTTATAAAATAATAAATAACGAAGCTTTTGTTTAGAGTGTGAAACCCACTTAACATTTGAATCTGATTAAGTTAGTTATGACATTTGATTGTAGACAAACAGCCGTCCTGATAACTGTATGGCCACCTAATTAAACAACCTAATCTTTTGCCTAGCTGTTGTCAACTTGTCCCGTTTGTATGTTACAGATAGATCATGAAATTGGGTGTATAATGATATATCTAATCTTCTCAGATAAATAAATAACCTATGTGTGTAACAGATATCGTAGGAACAACAGGTTTAGGATAGCAGTTTCCTGTGTATCATCAGCACCCGCTGCAGTCACCAAAACGCATGCAAAGCTCATTATTAGCAAAGGTCTAATATTTATCTGTAGACTATTAGCAAAAGTCTATTTTCAGCATTAGACTGAAAACGGCTAATGTATAGATGGTTAGCAATGCCAAAAATATTTCTGTGTTATACATATCCTATTTTTACAATTTCATTTCTATTTTCTGTTTTGTTTTGTTTCTTTTTGTCTCTACAATTTAGGAAACGCAATTGAAACTCCAAAAAAGATGCTACATTTACCCAAAAGATAACTCGCGTTACAGGATATCATGGACATGGTATTTTTAGTCTAAAATATGTTAGCATAAAAATGGAACCCTATAATATTTTATAAATTATAAAAACCCAAAATAATAATTAATCAATACAAACTATCTAACAGTGACAGGTTTTAACTGCGCATAAATATAATAAAAACGGATACTTAACGCTGTTAAGATTAACGTTTACCTTTTTACTTTTTACTTAAGCTTGTAATCTTTTTACTTTTATTCGGCTCTCGCCTGACTGTCGGCGAGAAAAAACTTCTCGTCTCTACATCAAAATAATCATATTGAAAATAAAATATTACAATTTTAATTATAAATATATGAGATAGAAATAAAAAACATTATGTTTAATTTTATATACCTTAGATTTTTTATGATTTTGAAATAACGACAACTATTTCATATCTACTGTATTGAAAAAAAAAATTGTAGAATCGAAAAACTGTTACAATTGTTTATTAAGGCTAACTAAAATTGATTTAAAACAGAACAATTGCGACGTGCATGGATATTGAAAATATATTTACAGCTTATGTAGACAAATATATTACTTGTTATTAAATATCTAATATAATCTCAATCAAATGGATTGCACACAAAATAAAATATTTTAAACTAAAGCTTTTATACATAACTTAACAATATAAATAGTTAATCGCTTACCATCTTAAGATGAGACAAGTGTCTTACATGTAATCTTTTTACTTTTTTGCTTTCTTTTTTGTCGCTGACAGCGATCTGAATGTGTTTACTGATAAGCCCTTTATCTTAATAGTGTCTTGTTTGGGATAAGACGGCGCAAATGGTTTAATTCTGATGGAATAATGTTTTGCTTTAATAATGGTTTAGTATAAGCGTAGTGTGTTTGTTGAAGTTGTTTCTTTAGTTGTAGCCTCTGAGTATGAATTGTAGAAGCTTAAGCTAGCTAGCCGAAAGTATTATTTTATAGTAGTAGCAAGCAAGTGCAGTTATGGGATGGTATGTAGCCACTGTTGTCCATTGACGTGTAGTCAAGTCCAGATAAGACGGAGATTTATCTGAGGAGAGAGTGAGAGACAGAGAGGTTGGACAGATGCATTGTTACTTAACTTAACTCAGCACAAAGTTAAAAATCAAAACATTGTAGCATTTGATACTGTCATAATTAGGCAGAAATAAGTGTAACAACGATGCCTCCTGAATCGAACCACCAAGACTTCTAACAACAACAAATTTTACTTATTTATTTCTCTCAGGTCTACGCGAAATTTGTTAACAAATTGTCGGTAACATTTTTTTCTTTAGCTACCAAATCGTAAAAAAAAATATAAAGGGAAGTGATATGCCTGGATGTTACGTTTTATGTCCCATACTGGGACCATAAAAAAAAACAAAAATATTTGTTAAAATCCGAACAAACACATAGGTAGGTAGGTATAGTTAGGTAATACTAACTAATGGTACCTACTAATTACGGTAATAGGTGTGGAAATATAAAGATAATCTCATAATAATTACTGTCATAATGACACATAGAACAATTGTTCTAATGTCACACAGTTTGTTCACATAGATGTTTTATATAGATCTATAACTAAAGCTCTACCTATATAGTCGCAGTTTTTTATATGATGGAAGTAGCAAACGAGCATGCAGTCCACCTGATGGTAAGTGGCCGCTGCTGCCCATGGACATCTGTAATCAACCCCAGATAAGATCAGGATCCTACATGAGGTTGACCACAGATGCGTTGCTACCCCTGAGAGCTGAGCTGGAACGCCTCGGATAAGTATATCTAACCACACTCTTCAGACCAGAACACAGCGGTGCTTAACACTGCTATAAGGCGGAAATACTAAACTAATACTATGTAAAGGTAACAATCCATTCACCAATTAAACTGCATGTTTGTTCTATCAAAACTGTCACCAAAGTGTGTCAAGGACCAAGAATCGTTACACGCAGCAGAACTGCAAGATGTCTGCACTGCACACTGCAGTTGGAACACAGGACACATCTGACCTAGATCTAGTGGAGATGGATTGAACTGAAATGGATTGTTACCTAACTGCGTCAGGACGAGATTGGCTCCTAATTAAAATGGATTGTTACCTGACTGCGTCAGAAGGAGGGTGATGTTTTTCGAGCGTATGTATGTATGACCATTTCTTTGGCATGCTCTATAGCCCTAACGGCTTGACGGGTTTTAATATATGAGCTGTCGTTGGATTAGCCTGAATTGTCATAGTGAAATAGGCTAGGTATATAATTTTAAAATAATGGTGCCTGAAAACTGAAAAAGAAGGCTTTAAGCAGCCGGGTATTTTGGTTTAAAGATAAAAATATCTTTTTAAAACTTCATACTGGTATCTGGAGTTTAAAATGAAAATAGAAATAAAGATTATTTTCAAATTACACACAGCAGTACTGCAACTGATATCTGCAGTGCATTACACTGCACACTGCAGTGGTCACGCAGGACACGCCTGACCTAGATCCAGTCGAGATTGGCTCCTAACTGAAACGGATTGTCATTTTTAAACTTAATATTGGGTATAAGTACCTATCTTGAGTTTAAAAAGAAAATAGAAATAGTGTTAAATCTGGCGCGTAAGGATACAGCTAGTGTTGTATGTGGAATGGAAAATAACTAAGAGAATGAATAAACTAGACGCAGGGCTGTCTATACAAATAATAAAAATGTAAGTGTCTGTTTGTGATTTCAAAATAACATTTTTTACTCAATGCAGATGCAATTTATTTTTTTTGTCTGTCTGTCTGTTTGGTTGACCTAATCTTCTAAACGACTGGACCGATTTTTTTAGGGCACTTTTAGCGAAACCCCGGGGAACAGCTTTATTTAATATAACACTAGTGCTTGTCGACTATTTCATTCCGCTGCAGTTTCGTCGTGACAATTCATGCAACTGGGTCGAAATGTCAGCAGTAAAGAAATTGTATTGTATTGTATGTATCTGTTACATCTACAAATTTACAATTTTGCGGTAATATTAGGCTATTTTAAATGATAACTTTTTAGTCATGTGTTCTTTTTTACATGATCGAAGTAGCAAACGAGTATGCAGTCCACCTAATGGTAAGAGGCAACTGCCGCCCATGGACATCTGTAATCAACCACAGATAAGATCAAGGTCCTATCTGAGGTTGATCACAGATGCATACAAGCATACAAACCTTATAATTATAAATGCGAATGTACATGCATACATTAACGCGAGCGAAGCCGCGGACAAAAACTAGTAGCTTTATAATTGTATCGTATCAGTATTAAGTTACAAAGACACATTTCACTGGTAGGCAACAATGGTCTATAGCGATCATGCCTGTAGTCGGAAAGCAAGACACGTTTGACCTGGATTTAGTTCCAGATTAACTTCGTACTAAACTGGAGCTGGGCTTTTGATGTGAACAAAACCGATCGGGTAGAAGTAACGTGTATTGCATAGGTATTGATACTTTAAGCCTGGATATCGGTCTGAGTTTATAAAATCGTATGTACCTGCTTTTTTACTAGCTTGTAGTAGCAAACGAGTTTTTAGCCGACTTCCCAAAGGAAGAGAGGTTATGTCTTTTTTTTATAACATGTGAGTAGCAAACGAGCTTGCAGTCCACCTGATGGTAAGTGGCCACTGCCGCCCATGGACA